>KL647326.1:647485-778309 GCA_000727475.1 Sarcocystis neurona
AAGGGGAAGAGGGGTGAAGAGAGGTCTACACGTGTTCCAATATTTGCGTCCCCGTTTAGTCAGTTTTCGTCCATCCCGTCCATATATACATATATATATATATATGTATGTATACGTGTGGAGCTACATGTGTGTAGACTTCTCTGTGTGTATGCATACGTACGTAAATGTATACGTATTCTCCTGTATTCGTCGCTTCTTAATAAAGAAATGCAGACGCGTACAAACATACATCTACAATTGTAGATATATATACGTTAACCTTTCTCTCGACTTGTATCTACTACAGGTCGTGACCTCTGTGTACGTACATATATTAAAGTCCCCTGTCTCCGCCCCATCAGTAACACACGCATTCTCAGTGTGTACATATATTCACTGAGAGAGGGAGAGGTGCACACATATATATATATACATGTATTTACAGATATAAATATATTTCTACGTGTATGAGTACTGCGCAGTCATCTAGCACGCATCTCACATATATATATATATATATATAGGTGCAGCTATACGTTCCAGCGTCTCTGCTGCAGTCTCTGTCTTCCACTCTCTTCGCCCCTTATATATATATATATATATACGTGCTTCCATACTTTTCTGCTTCGCCACTACTAGCGCACATGTTACGTAGACGTAGACGTGTAGATATACATATAGAGAAATATACGTCCACAGGTACGTTTTCAGACTACACATGTATATACATATGTGTATGTGTATGGCTGTACACACACCTACTCTCTCTCTCTATATATACACGTTTACATGTACTTTTACAGACTAGATATACATGTATCGCTCTACACACATCTCCCGTACCTATATATACAGACTTCCATATGTACCTTTACAGAGTAGATATGTATATGTGTATGACTGTACACACATGTGCAGCTGTAAACATACATGTATATACATATATGTATATATATGTATTTGAGTGACAAGGACGGTTTGTATATACGAAGTGTATACGGATATGTGTGTATGTGTGTGTAAATGCAGGAGTGTATATTTCAGTGGGAACTTCCCTTCGTTTTGATTCGCGCTACCATCTTCCCTTCTTGTGTCTCTTCCGAAGTCCCTTTCCGTTCTCTGCCCCTTTCTCGGCTGCCTCTGAGCTGCCTCTGCTGGTGGTGCGCCATGTGGATATCCTGTTGCTGCTGTTCCTTCAGCGACTGCTGCCGCTTTTGCTGCTTTCCTTCTTCTTCTTCTTCTTCTTCTTCTTCTTCTTCTGCGTCTTCTCCGTCTTCTGCCTCTGGTGCGGCTGCAACTGCTGCCAGTCGTCCTGCCTTCGTCTCTCCTACGTGGAGAGGCCTCTTCAGTTGCCGCTCCACACCTTTTCTGCTCGCTGTCTCTCTGTCCTGCGTTTCTCGGCTGCTGCTACTTTTTTGTTCTGCGTCGGAAGACGTCTGCTCTTCTGGAGCCTGCTGCTGCTGTGGCTGCTTGCGGGGAGTTCTTCTTTTTCTTCTGCCCCTGCTGCTGCTGTCTCTGTCCACCGCCGTTCTCATCCGCTGCACTGCTGCTGCTGTTGCTGCTCTTCGTGTCAGGTGTACGTCCACGAGGGACTGGCCGGTCTTTTCAGAGGCATTTTCCCGGCGACGCTTCACATTCTTGCGCGGTAAATGTCTCTTCGTGCTTTTCTTCTGCTCCCCCTCCTGCATGCCGCGTGCCTCTCTGCTGTTCGCATGTGAGTATGGACGTGCGTGTCTCTCTCCCAAGTCTCTCGATATCTGCGGATCTCGTGTGCCTGAACCCGTCCATTTTCAACCTTCTGCGACACTCCCTGGGTCGAAGACTCTACGTATTGATACGTGCGTACACGCGTATACCCCTACTTATACCTTATGTATATATGCGTATACATATATATATATATATATGTATATGTGTGTACATATGAATATATGGACCGTCTGAGTCGCGCGCTTAGTTGTTCTGCTCTGTACGATGTGTGCATGCCCGCACGTCTCCTCCTGTGCAGCCGAGAAGCGTACAGGTGCCTCTACTGTGAAGAGAAGAGGCGGAGGAGGCCCGCGAGGAGACTGCGGGTCGTTCTTCTCTCATTTCTGATTTTCCCGGGGGCAATGGACTCTGCACGTGGATGTGTGTCCATATACGTCTACGTAAATGTACGTGGGTATTTCATTTCTGCTATTCTCTTCATATCTTCCTCCGTGTGTCCACGTGTGTGTGCGCTTCTGTAGACACTTACGTGTCTGTAGTATGTGTGTCCACTTCTCCCTCTCTACCTACACACAGAGATCCAGCACTCTGGATCTATACCTACGCGTTTTCTAAGAGTATCCACCTGTCTATATACGCATATCTGCGTACATTCTTCTACTTACATAGATGTATACGTATATATGTATGTACGTACGTGCTTCTACGTCAACTAATAAATAGACGGCTGTGGGTATGGAGACGTCTCTGTCCCCCCGTACGCATTGCCCACGGCGTGAGCGTTAGCGTCTGTCCCCCCTGGACAACTTACACAACTGCATATACCGGTATATGTACGAATATCTATGTGAATATATATATATATATGTATACACGGATATATGTATGTATGTGGATCTTCGTCAACTAATAAATAGACGGCTGTGTACACAGACGTATCTGTCCCCGTATGCATGGCCCGTGGGGGGTGCGCTTACATTTGCAGCCGTTAGACACCGTATACATACATCTATGTACAGATATGTATGTGTGTATTTATATGTGTAAATATATTGACATATAAATAGACACTCAGAGAAAGGGGGTGAAGCCCTGGATGCATGACAGCACAAAAAAGTGTGGATATGTGTGTGCTGGTGCATTAGTTGTTCATGCTTCTATTGTTGTTGCTGCTGCTGCTGTTGCTGCTGCTGCTGTTGCTGCTGTTGCTGTTGCTGTTGCTGCTGCTGCTGTTGCTGCTGCTGCTGTTGCTGCTGCTGCTGTTGCTGCTGCTGCTGTTGCTGCTGCTGCTGCTGTTGCTGCTGTTGCTGTTGCTGTTGCTGCTGCTGCTGTCGCTGTTGATGCTGCTGCTGTTGCTGTTGCTGCTGCTGGTGTTGCTGCTGTTGCTGCTGTTGTTGTCGCAGGGATGTTGTGAGTTACTGGCTTTTCCGCCGTTGTTTCTCGTCAGTTGTTCGCCTCTGCCACGGCATTGGCAGCTGCTGCGGCGGTACGTTTCCTTTCTCATTTCTTCTTCTGCTTCCTTTCTACCCCATCTTCATTTCGTTTCTCCTCTCCGTCCGCCTTTTTCGCGGTCGTCTTCCCTTCATATATATCTTCGTATACGTACGTGAGCAGCAGCACTATTCTTTCTACAGCGGCAATACATCCATTACGGGAGTTTCTCTCCACCAGCAGTAATATACATATATATATATATACATATATATGCACTATACATGTATGTTTATTTCTATCAGCAGCAAGCTACGCGTATGTGTACCTCACTCTATTCATCTGATTCCATATATCTAAAAGCATCTGCAGCAGGTTGAGGTCCCCTATACATATATATATATATACATATATATATGCACTTACCAATGCCTGTGTACTCACATGGTTGATTAATATATATATTTATGTTCACGTGATGCACATATGTAGGGAGAGATTAATAGTTAGATACAAATAGATAGACAGACGCACAGCGATGTGATCTTCTACATTTGTTAGACGTAGATATAACTTTTGATAGATAAAAAAGACATCAATATATATATATATAGATAGGTAGATGTAGATAGATAGGGAGATAGATAGAAGCCCACACAGATAGATATAGTTCGACATATATATATGCATACGTATAGGTAGATAGCTATATCTGTTAGAAATAGATATATGTTTTGATAGAAAACATATTATACATCAATACATATATATATGTAGGCAGGTAGATACAGATAAATGGATAGATAGAAGTCCAGATGCATAGATGAAGTCAAGTAGCCAGAGACATATAAATGGATAGTGCTTTCATTGAGTCGTAGGTATGTGTTCGTATAGGTCATAAGTGCATCAAAATATATACATATATATGTATATATATTTATAGATAGGTAGATGTATGTAGGTAGACACATGTAGATAAATAGGTAACAAGATATATACATAACAATACATAGACAGACAAGTATAGATAGACAGCCCTATCTATGAGACGTAGATTTACGTTCTGTTAGATCACGAGGACGTCAACATATATATATGGGTAGATACAGACTGGTATATAGATCGCCATCCATATAGATAGATACAGATATACATATATATATATATATTTGTGTATGTGCGGATCTATGTACAGATTGGTAGATGCAAGTAGACGTAGATAGATACAGGTGGATATAGCTACGGATAGATATAGACTGATATAGATACATATAGATACAGATAGATCCATAGAGAGGAAGATCGATAGATAGCTGCTGTGTATAGCAGGAAGAGGCGGATATATACAGAGAGGTGGGCGATTGCAGAGCCAAAAGGAAGTACGTAGAGAGATACAGACAAAGACACAAGACATGTATGTAGATGCGTGTGTATGTGTAGGTGTGGCTGCCCAGACAGATACGCATGCGGGTCGAAGCCGTATGGAGCAGCAAGAGACGTGAAGTCACCTTCGCCCGACCTGCCGCAGAAACAGCAGCACCTGCAGCAACAGCAGCAGATTTCTTTTCTGCCGATAGTTTCCCAGCTGCAGCGTGTCTGCGCATGCGTCTCTGTCTTTCTCTTCTCTCTTTCTGTGTCTGCCTCTCCTGCTCTACTGGCAGTCCAGCAGCAGCAGTCTGGTCGTCTTCTACGGTGCGCGAAGGAGGGGGGAACTTCTTATTCGGCTCGTTCGTGAAACGCAAACAGCCACAGAGGCTGCTTCTCGCCTTCCGCTTCACAAACGATCGCAAACGTATCTCTTCAAATACTTCTGTGTGTACACGCGGGCGCAGACATATATATATATATATATATATCCGCGCATACATATAAATGTTATATATGTATTATATCAATATATATACATATATATTGGCATAATGATGGACCTATACGTGTACACTTGTATCTACCTATCTGCATAAATATATATATATATATGTATATATGTATATGTGTAAATTTCCACATATGCATATCTATATCTATATCTATATATATATATATATTCGTAGAGGCGGCAGGAGAATTTCTGAATAGTACGAACGCGTGGGGATGGAAGAAGTGCACGTACACAAGTCCCACGCAAACCATTATCTTCCACTTGCTCATACATAAACACACGTATACATACTTGGAACATAGACAAGTCGATTGCTCCCTATATATATATGTATACATTTGTGTATAGGAGTTCAAGTGTACAGTTGACACACACACATACTTGCAACATGAAGAATTCGGATGCTCTCTCTAATTTTCTCTTTCACTACATATACGTATAAATATATATATATATATCTATATATATATATTTACGTACATATATCTATATTTGTATTTCTCTGTGCGTGTATGAAGGTATTTCTACAAATATATGTTTATATGTATAAATATATTTGTGCTTCTTTATAGGTGTGTTAATGTATCTCTGTATATATATATGTATATATATGTAAATGCACAGTTCTTCATAGGTGTTTGAATGTCTCTGTCTCACGAATATATATATTCATGAATATGTTTATGGGTATATATTTATATTTCTTCGCAGATGTGTTAATGTATCTCTACATATATACATATATATATACTCAACTTTATACGTGTTGGAGTGTCTCTCTCTCCAAACGTAAAGATATATTCATATATATATATGGGTATATATTTATATATGTTTGTAAGTGTGTTAATGTGTCTCTACATATACATATATATGTATATATATATGTACATATTTATACTTCTTTTAGATGTTTGAGTGTCTCTCTCTCTACATATAAATATATATTCGCATGTATATATATGTATATGTGGTATATATTTACAATTTTTCATAATTGTTTGAGGGTAGATGTAACTCATCTCTCGGTTTGTACGCTGTAGGAGCGTAATGACGCGTCTTTTTTGTGTTCGCTTCTCCTGCTGCTGCTGCCTGGCAAACGAGCATCGCTGCAACTCTTTCTCCCTTCTGTATGTCGCTGCCGTTGCTGTTGCTTCTTCTTCGTATTCGACTCGTCCCCTCGACGGTGGACTGCTGCTGCTGCTGTCGTCACCTCGTCAATTCCGCTGCCCCTGCTGCTCTGTGGGACTGCCACTGCCACTGTTGCTGCTGCGCTGAAGTCCACGTCCTTCCCCCCCCCCACACACTCGAAAAAAGGTCCGCATGCCTTATATATGTTTCTTCGCCCTTTTGTCTTACGTATCTCTGCTTCTGCGTCCCCCTGGTGTGCGTGTCTGTACTACTGCTGCTGCTGCTGCCCAGCTCCACGTGTTGCTGCTGCTTCTGCGTGGCTCCTGGTGCTGCTGCTGCCGCACGGCTCCTGCTGCACGGCTTCTGCTGCGTCGGCGCGCCGTATCTTCTTCTTGGATGTTGCAGCTGTCGTTTCTTTCTTTGTGGAGCGCCTGCTGCTGCAGCTGCCGCTTCCTTCATTTTGCCGCAGCAGCAGCGGCCTCGCGGTCGTTCGCATCCGGCCGTCTCGCCGGCGTCTCCAGCAGCAAGAACAGCAGCAGCAGGAGAGGAAGGAAGAGCAGCGGCCGCCGGGCGTCTTCGTCGTGCGAGAAGCAGCCGCAGCATGCCAAGCAGCAGCAGCGCCCCAGGCAGGCGGCGCAGCAGCAGGAGAAATTACTCCCTATCGGCTGACGTTCCTTCTCCTGCGGGTGCTCCTTTTCAACGCGTCCAGGACGCTGCCTCTCCTGCAGAACGAAAGCGCAGAGGGGCGTGGGCAACAGGCGCACCAGCTGCTGGTGTAGGAGCTGTCAAATCCTCGGTAGCAACACCAGCAACAGCAGGAGATGCAGCAGCAGCAACACGGGGAGTAGATGCAGCAGCGGCAGAAGGTGAAGCAGCGGTGGCAGCGGCGCGAGAAGACGCAGCCGCAAATGAAAAACAACGCGAGCCATGCGGAGGAGCAGCAGCGGTACGAGGAAGAGAAGCCGCCCTGGTGGCAACAGGAGACGAAGCGGGCGTCGCAGGAGTAGGTGCGGCAGAAACAGGAGCAGCAGGAGAAACAGCAGCAGGAGGCGCAGGTGGTAGAAGGCCGCGTGTACAGCAAGATCTTCTGCATGCGCCGGGCAGAGAGAGAAGCATCCCTGTAGCAGGAGAGAGGGACGGTTGGGAAGACAGACGCATCAGCAGCAGCAGGAGCGCAGCAGCAGCAACAGCTGCACATCGTAGAAGACGAAGCAGCGACAGCAAGAGGAGCGACGCAGAAGCGGCAACAGCAGGAGCTTCGGGAACTACACGAAGATGTAGCAGCAGCAATGGCAACAGGAGAAGTAGAGAAGTAA
Source organism: Sarcocystis neurona (assembly GCA_000727475.1). Classification (NCBI taxonomy): domain Eukaryota; phylum Apicomplexa; class Conoidasida; order Eucoccidiorida; family Sarcocystidae; genus Sarcocystis; species Sarcocystis neurona. The sequence continues at coordinate 654,938 of KL647326.1, forward strand.
CAGCAGCGTCGTTCGAGCGGGTAGTTGATAGCTGCAGCAGCAGGGCGAGACGGTCTGCAGCAGCAGCGTCAGCTTGCACAGACAAGGCGCAGCAGCAGGAGGCAGCGGTGGAGCGCGCAGATAGACTCGCAGCGGCAGTCAGCAGCAGCGGAAGCGGCGAAGCCGACGCAGCGGAACGCATAGGAGGAAGAAGAAGCAACAGCGGCACAGGAGCAGCGGGGGATTACAGCAACAGCATCAGCGGTTCAGCGGCAGCAGAATCCTCTAGCAGCAGAACAGCAGGAGCAGAGCGCCTGAGAAGGAGAGCGAAAGAAGAAAGTGCTGGAAGAAACGGGAGAGAAAATGCGAACGAGAAGAGGTGCGTGCTTCCTCCTGTTCTTCCTGCCTCTCGACGGTGGCAGGGCTCGACGCAGCAGCTGCTGCAGCAGCAGCAGTGGCGACAGCAGCAGCAGCGGACCCAGCAGGGCAGGGAAGAGCAGCAGAGACAGGGGAAGGCAGAAAAAGGAGAAGAAGCGCAGTGGCAAGAGCAGCAAACCGCAGCAGGGAGACAGCCGCACTGGGCAGGCGAGCGGCAGCAGCAGCTGCAGTCGAGTAGTGGGGCAAGCAGCAGAAGCAGGAGCAGCAGAGCCGGTGAAGAGAGGGGACAGAGCTTCGCCGTGAGGGAACGCGCTTCTGGCGCGGCATTCGTGTGGCACGCAGCAGGCAATGAAGCGCGTGATGGAAGGTGTGAGGGCGCAAGGCGGTGGAAGGGAAGCAGCAGAGCAGCAGCAGCAGCGGCAGCAGCAGCAGCGGCAGCAGCAGCAGCGACAGCAGCAGCAGCGACAGCAGCAGCAGCGACAGCATTAGAGAAAGAAGAAGAAGAGGAAAGCGGAGGAGGGGGACACAGCGCAGGAGGAGAACAAGACGACCCAGGAGGGAAAGAAATGGCGAGAAGGCGACACGAAGAAGAAGAAGACGATTCAGAAAGCAAAGTTTTAGCCCGTCTCATTCTCAAAGTACGGCTCTCCTACGTCTCTGGACATTCGCTCCACACATCCCGTCCTCTACAGACGCCTCTATTTATAGCAGCGTCCCTTCGTAGATGTCGCTCTATACCCATGTACGCCAACATATATTAGAAAGACACACACGCGTGTACACATACGTATTAGAAAGATATACACATGTACATATATATATATTAGAAAGGTGTACACATGCACACGTATATATTAGAACGGTACATACATGTACACATATATATTAGAAAGATATACAGACAGTCTAGAGAGTCTGTGGAGAACCTTCTTCTGGACGCCTGGCTACTACCTATGCGTCTACCTACATGTATGTGTATATATTATATAAATTTGTAGCGACGTTCACTCATATATTTGTTTCTCTATACGTGTACACCCATATAATATTCACACATGTATTTCCATACGTATATGGATTTGTGCCTATATAAGTGTATATGTTGTCCACGTCTGTATCGCCCTTCACGCATATTCTAGTTCCTCTATACATGTACACATATATATATGTATATTTATGTATGTGTACGTATATGAATATATATATATATATGTATAGACTGGTCTACGTCGTGATTTGTTACCAAGAGTATTCGACCGTAAGCGTGAGACATATCTGTAGACGTTCGTCCCCGGTGATGCACTTTGTCTCTGTGCCTGTTTTAATTTCCGGACGCCAATTTTTTTTTTGTGGGGAGATGCGTTGGCTGCAGCTTCTCTCGGAGATTGCAGCGTACCCGTTGCTGACGATTGCTGCCCGCCTGATGGTCGTGGAAACGCCGACGTGTGTGCCAGTTGCTGCTGCTGCTTCTTCTGCTTCGTCTCCTGTCTCTGCGGTGGGCTGGACAGGAGGGAGCAGCAGCAGCAGCTGGAGCGGCGGCAGCAGCGGAGACAGGAGCTTTCTTTCATTTCTCTCTGCATGTGCGACGGCACTGCTGCAGGCCTGGCGGCAGCCCAAGTTTGTTACTGTCTCTACGTTGCACATGGTTCGTCTTACTCTCGCTGCCGACGGCTTCGCTGCCTTCTACAACGGTTTGTTGCCGTTTCTCCTCTCCCGCTGCGTTGACGACGCTGCACACGCTCTCGTGCGTCTCTACTGCAGCAGACAGCAGCAGCAGCAACAGCAGCAGGCGTTGAAGAAGAAGCTTTTCCGAGGCAGCAGCTCCAAGAACAGCAAGCGGCAGCGACAGCAGCAGCAACAGCAGCCGCGACTCTGGCTGCATCAGGAGCAGCAGCACTGGCTGCAGCAGGAGCAGCAGCGGCTGCAGCAGCTGCTGCTGCTAAAACAACAGCAACAACGCGCCCTCTCGGACACGCTGGAGCAGCAGCAGCAACGGCAAGAGCAGCAACTCTTCTTTGTCTTCTTGCAACAGCAGCAGCAGCTTCAGTCAAAGCAACAACGCTGGCAACAACAGCCGCAGCAGGACTACCTCTTCAAACAGCACTGCGGACAAGAGACACTACGCCAGCAGCAATGGGACCTTCCGCAAATGCGCCACGGCTTCGTCCGCCCGCCCCCTACGGCCGACGTATCTGCTGTCCCTCCTGCTGTCAGCGACGCTGCTGCTGCTGCTTCTTCTTCCTCTACATCTGCAAATTCCGCTGTTACGACCCCGAGGTACCACCGCCGTATTGCAGCTGCGGCAGCAGGACAGGAAGTGACGCTACGTCAGACTGTTGCTGCCGCCCCTGCTGCTCCTCCTCCGACCCCTGCTGCTTCTGCTGCTGGTGTTGCTTCTTTTGCCGGGTTCACAACTGCTGCGTCTGCTGCCACTGCTCCTCCTTCAGCCGCCTCTGCTGCTTGGGCTGCTGCTTCGTCATTCACTGAAGCAGCTGGAAGACAGACAGGGGGCTTTTCTGGCAGGGATGGCGGTGGGAGCAGCGTGTGCACCAGCCTGCAGCAGCAAAGGGATGAAGAAGAGGAAGAGAGAACGCAGCTGCAGGAGGCGCAGCAGCAGATGTTCTTCATTTTCTGTGCTTCTCCGCACGACCAGGCCGTGTTGCTGCTGCGCAGGCGCATGCAGCGAGAATCCCTACGGAGAAAGTTTGCTGCTGCTGCTGCGGCTTCCGACAGCGACGGAGCGCGTCACGGTGACGCAGCAGCAGCAGCAGGAGGCGAAGCAGCCGGTGCTGCCGGCCCAGGAGGGGTTGCCGCAGGAGCAGCAAGTGGAACAGAAACAGCAGCCAGAAGAGCAAGAAGAAGAGACGCAGGGCTCCCGGCAACGACAGCAGGAATACGAGAAACTGCTGCGAAAGGAAGTGTAGAAACAGCAGGTGGTAGAAATGAAGCAGCAGAAGTAAAGTGGAAGAAGGACGCAGTTGTTGTTCTCCCAATCGAAGAGAGAAGAAGAAGCAGCGCGTGCAGGGGGCACTGGGGTGTGAACGACGGTGCTGCTGCTGCTTTTTCTTCAGCGCAGCAACAGCAGGACAGCGGAGCAGCAGGAGAAGCGACCGAAGCAGAAGAGGAGGCTGAGGACGAAGAAACGACAGCGGCAGCAGAAGGCGACGAGGAGGCAGAACGTACAGCGGCAGGAGCTGCAGACTCTTGGAAGTCTACGCGAGGATTGAGAAGCGAAGGATGGGCTGTTGCTGCTGCCGCTGCTGCTGGTGCTTCTGTTGCCGGGGACGGCCGGCGACCTCCTCGCGTCGTGGACGGCAGCAGCAGACGCGAGCAGCTGCAGCAGCCCCGCAGAGCAAACGCAGCAGCAGCGACCTCTCCGCAAACAGCTGCCAGCGCAGCAGCAGCAACAAGAGCAGCAGCAGCAGCCAGAGCAGCAGCAGCCAGAGCAGCACCATCGGATGGGACAGCAAAAACAGTGAGAGCAGCAACAGGTAGAGCAGGAGCAACAGGCAGAGCAGCAACGACAACGCCCGCACCGCCGGCGACGTTGGACGATCGGCTACGGCAAATGGAGACGTATACGCTGCGCGCCTGCTTTACCGGTCAGATGCAGCAACAGCTCAACAGCAGCTAGCGAGGACCAGCATTTCAGCTGCAGCGCTCACAAGGACGAGTACTCTGCAAATACGTATATATATATATATATAATATTTCTACTGGGAAAGACAAAGAAAAAGCTGTCTATCTATATACATGTATATATACTTATATATCTACATATATATATATTGGGAGCGAGTATATCACGGTGCTTTTACTTGTATGTATTTATATGTACATACGCATGTGTATACGTGATGAAGCGCAGGCGTTATACTGAAGCTGTAGCATATCTGAAGAGGAGAGTCTTCGGCGCGGGGGGGTGAACAACGGAAACAGCTAGGCAACCGCTTGCTCGAGCAAGTACGTTTGCTGCTTCTGCCGCTGTAGGTCCTGCGGCTGCTGCAGCTGCCGGGCTGCTGCGGCTGCTGGAACTGCCCACACTTGTGCGGCAGACGGTGCTGCTGTGGCTGCTGCTTTTCTACTGCTTGGCGGCGGGCAGCAGCTTCGACGCACCTGCTGCTGCTGTTGCTGCTGTTGCCTCCGAAGACCGCGCCGTTCCTGCTGCTATCTCCCGCGGCCGCTGTCGCTACTGCTGCGCTGCATACCCCGCCGAAAGGATGCTGCGTTGTCGACTTTCTATTTCCTGGGCTGCTTGCATGCCTGCACCTTGTCTGGTGGGGATCGCGCCCTTGTGGGGAAGTTTGCTCCGAGTATAAGACGGCGCAGCACTGGGCGGAGTTGCATGCGTGGAGTCGTATACACACAGCAAGTTTGAAGTACAGGGATCTTCCCAGAGGTGTGTATCCCCTCCCCCTATCTCTACACTTATATCCAGTACATACGTATACATACACACAGACGTCCATAAATATATATATATATATATATGCATGTATATGTGTATCTTTATATATCTGTCTGTACCTACATATCTGTATGCGTATGCGTGTCTGTATACATGTCTTGCTCTCGCTCCTTCTGCACGTAACAGCATCTATATACATATATATATATATATATATACACGCACACATATATATACGTATAGCGTGTGTACACATATGTATGTCTATCTATCAATCAATCTATATACGTATATGTATATATATATATTTATACGTACGCATGTCTGTACGTATAACTTCTTCTTTTCTTCTCTCTCTCTTTATATATATATATATGTATACCGTGTACACATGTAAGGTCACGCTGGCGGATAGATATGTGTGAAGCAACGTATACGAAGATGTATGCGTGTGTCTAGTTGAATAGAGAGATTAGACGGGTTGACGCAGCAGCTATGTCCTGACGCGCATGCATTGCAGCTACCCGTACGAGTGTGTCTGGGCAGTGGAAGGCAGCAGTAGACACCTGCCCTACGCAGGTGTCCATATGTGCTCGCGTGTAGGACCACGCATGCACACACAAGCGCATGCATTGCTGTGGACGTGTAGGCGCATGCTGCATGCGTCTTGGACATCCTGACCAGAATTCTTCGTCCTTCCGCATGCAAAGACGTGTGGAAGTCGTGTCGGCGGGCTCTGTCCAACGGCTGTGTGTGTCCCCCCCTGTCAAAGTGAAGCACGACAGGCTGATTTTCCTCGCGTATGTGAGATTGGTGGAGACGGCGAAAGCGAGGGAGACGGCCTTTTCTCGCTGTAGAGGAGAGTCGTAGAGAACTGCAGGAGACGCCGGCGGGGCTCAGTCGCGTCTCCGCGTCTCAACTCCCACGCACGCGACGGCTGCGGAGGACGAGGCGCTGCTGCTGAGCACTGGCCTTGTCTACGACGAGATCCTGTCGCGGGGGGCATATAAAAAGGAGTCGATTTCTCTCGCTATGCATGCGTTTCCGTCGGGAGACAGCGGCTGGGTGCCCACGACGCGCTGCAGCCGCAGGTTGCCTTCCTCGCTCTGCATTCCCCCCTCTCTGCGCGTCTCTGTTTGCAGCACACAAAAATATGCGTGCGAAACGATCGCGTTGTTCCGGCTCCCTATCCGTCGACGTGGACGTGCATGCGCGTATATCTGCCGCCGTGGACATCTGCATATTTTTGCCTGCATCTAAACGTGGGTATGCGGGCAAAGATGTGCATGACTGGGTGTGTCTTTGCGTGCGGAAAATAACGGGATAGATTTGTTTGTTTGCGTGTCTGTGTGCGTGTATGCGTGCAGGTGCTGTATATCTGAGGGTATATATATATACATGTGTGTATGTATATATGTGTATATATGTGCATGTACACATATATATGTATATATATGTGTATGTGTGTGTATACGTGTATATGTTTATAGTATACACGTATTTGTATGTATATATACATGTGTATATGGATTTTGCAGGAAAAACTGTATACACGTGCATGCCGCTGGCATTTCAGCCGGTCGGGGCAGGGGTGCACGCTTCTGCACGCATTTGGAGCAGTTTGAGAAACGGGCTGCCTCCTGTTTCTCTGAGAAACCTGCCGTCGTCTGTTTTTCCGAGGCATCTGCCGTCTCATGTGTCTCTAAGAAACCTGCTGTCTCCCTTTTGTAAGCTGACTTCTCCAGTGCGACGTGCGTGTCTCTGCCTGCAGCGGTGTTGAGTACGGCAGTGACCCCGTTCTCCCAGCTGGCACTGGTCCAGCGATGCCAGTCGAATATCGAAGTAAGCAGCAACGCAGGTAGCCGCAGCAGCAGGGGTCGAAGAAGAAGAAGAAGGTGCTGCAGCAGCAGCAGCGGGAGAAGCGGGGAGAGAGCGGCAGGAGTCAAAGGGGAGCCGGCAAAGAGGAAGAAACAGCAGCAGGAGCAAAAGGAGCCGCAGAAGAAGCATCAGCAGCGCGAGAAGAAATGGCAGAAAGAGGTGCAGCAGCAGTAGTCGCAGCTGAAACGCGGGCGAACTCGAAGAAGCCGGGCAACAGCGGTACTGGGGAAACACACAGAAGCACAGAAACAGAAACAGACGAGGAAGGAGTACAGGAAGGAGAAGTCGCACGAGGAGGAGAAGCAGTCGGACACGCAGCACCATCAGCAGAAAGAGCAGCAGAAGTGAAGAAACGGCAGCAGTCGCACAAGTGAAGTTGCAGGAGAAGTGAAGAAGAAGAAAACGCAATAGCAGCAGGCGCTAGAAGAAGATCGACAGAACGCGTCGAAGAGAGAGCAGCAGCAGCAGGCAAGGAAGTCGCGAAGCGGAAGAAGAGACGGGACAACGTTCGCTTCAGCAGCAGACACAGCAGCGGAGGAAGCCGCAGCATAAATTTAGAAAGGTCGAACAGCAGCATGAGTGACGGAGCAGCTGCTGTCTCAGGACTAGAGGCAACAGCAGGAGCGCGCATCTATTGTCGCGCATCCTCACGTGGAAAGTAGCGCGAGACAAAGGAAGACCAAAACGTCTGTCCCGCAGTTGCCTGTGCCTCTGTGTGTCTCTGCTGCCGTTACTTCTGCGCTGTCCACGCGGCTCTAGCTCCTGCTGTCGCTGCTGCAGGAGCTTGTACTGGCGTCACTTTTCTGCCGCTACTGCTTTCACGTGTGTTGCTGCTGCTGCGTTGCTATCCTGCTCCTGCTGCTGCTATTCCTGCTGCGGGTGCCGCTGCTGCTGCTGCTGCTACTAGCGCTGCTGTTGGTGCTGCTGCTGTTGCTCTTGCTGCTCTTGCCGCTGTTGCTGCTATTGCTGCTGCTACTGCTGTTGCCGTTCCTGCTGCTATCGCTGCTGCTGCGGCTACTACTATTTGGCTGCTTGTGCTGCTGGTGGGAAATGTGCCGGGCACGTGTGTTACAGGGATTGTGCGTACACCGGAAGTGGACTGCAGTTCTCGCCGCCATGCCGTGGAAGGTGAGCCCCGTCTGCTGCGATCCTCCTCGGGTCAAATACGAGGAATTCCACATATCTGCGTAGCAACTTCTTTTTCACTATCTCTCTCTCTATGTATATATATACATATATATGCAGTAAGATACATATGTATATGTAGATCTGTACGTATGTAGGTGGTGTCGGTCTTCCTCTATACGTAGTATATGTGTATATGTGTATGTGTGGTTGTAGCTCTCAGTATGTATATACATATATGGAAGCATCTGTACATGTGTGTAACTGTCTCTCCCTCTATCTGTCTATTACGTGTATGCTGCCGCCTTCAACCGGAGTCCCTGGTGTATTCCGACGTCCACACAAACATATATACGTGTGTACACATATACCTCTACATGTAGCTATACATGTGCTGGCCCGTTGCACGTGCCTCTACGTGTATACGAGCCCGAACGTGTGTTTCGACGTAAGTACGTATATATCTATGTATACATCTACGTATATATGTGTATCTGTATATATGTAGCTGTAGAGAGAGCGAGAGGTACACTGCTCGTGCCACACGCGTTTGCCTGTATATATGTATATGTATGTAGATATTTGTAAGTATGCGTATACGCATGCATGTAACTATGTGTGTGTATATATATATATATATATACATCTGTACGTATGGATGTACCCATGTACGTGTGTATGCCTATGTGTTTATGTATATATAGATGCGTAGCTATGTATGTATGTATATATGTATACATGTGTGTATATACCTTCTGTGTGTGCCTCAGTGTTTGTGTGTATGTGTACTGGAACAGAACTACAGCTATGTGGACTTTTCATCCGTGTGGGCGTGTGTGCTGCTGCTTCTCTTGATGCTGCTGCTACGCGGGTGCAGGCGTTTTTCCTGCAGTTCGCTGTCGCTGTCTTTTTCCTCGGACTTAACACTCTGGTACGTTCGTCTCTTCTTTTCTTCTCCGTCCCCCCGGCGCCCCCGCGCGCGCAAAGGGGAAAAGGGAGGAGAAGAGGAGCGGGGAAAGGAGGAGGACAGGGACGCAGTGATCGCCTTGGCGAGTAGCCCCGCGGTGCCCGCGCATGCGTGAAGTCGACTCGTCGGCTGGGAGGGCGCTCGATGCCGACGTTCGCGTGGCCACGCACATGCAGGGGGAGACGTATATACGGAGACACCGACGGAGACGCACACAGAGAGACACAGACGGAAAAGGAAAAATTATATGTCTGTGTCGGTGTATTTACGTATGTGTCTGTTTGTGAGGAAAGGTGGTGGATGTGTGTACAGGCAAAAAAAAGAGAGACTGTCTTGCGACACAGGCGTGCGCCAACTTACTTATTTCGATATACACATATATATGTAAAAAGAGTGAGAGAGAATATATATATATATGTATATGTGCACGCATGTAGGTGTGTATGTGTACGCAGGATACATACGTGTGTGCGTGTGTATGCTACTTGTGTCCACGTAGGCATGTATACTCGCCTACAGGTGTGTCTGTATACATATGCGGATGTGCATATGTACACACATACACACACACACACACACATATTTAGATATACGTGCAGATATATCTATACGCTTGCACACACCAACATATATATATATAGATATGCTCACATGCAGATATATCTGTGCACATGTCACACACTAAGACATACATGTATATGTATATATATATACACATACATATGTGCGGGTCTAAATACATACGTGCCTCTCACAGAGGTGTGCGCGCCGGTACATACAGTCACACATACTTGCGCAGACATCCACATATATGTATGTCGGGTAAATAGACTGGTAGTTATAGACGTATAGATGTAGATCGGTGCACACATACATACAGACGCGTATGTCCATGTTTTCCCTTTTTTGTCTCTGTGTGCGTATGTGTCTGTCCGTCCCTCTGTTTTCGCTGGTGTGGAAGATGGCGGTGACCGAGCAGAAGAAGTCGGACGCAGAAGAAGAAGAAGCAGAGGAGGAAGAAGAGGACGCAGCAGCAGCAGCAGCTCAGTCGTAGCTGCCTTCCGGACGGTTCCGGTGGTGTCGCCCCGCTGAAAAGTCGATGTGTGCCGCAAGACACCCCCCCCAAGAGGGAGAGGGCAGGCGCGTGCATGCGTGTCTGGCGTTTTCTTCTTCGTCCCTCTGTCTTTCTCTGTCCGCGCCGCAAAAAGTCAGCAGTTTTGACTGCCTCTGCAGCAGCACTTCACCGCGACAAATACAGCGGCGCTCTTCTCTGCAGCGCCGAGAGGTGTACGAGCATGTGTGTCTACGTGTGCGTGTACGTCTACACCTTTGAGTTTGTGACCAGATTCTATGATGTACTTGCTTGAAGCAGAAGAAGATGAAGAAGAAGAAGCCTCAGTTCTCTTCGTAGCTGCTGCAGTGTTCTCCTATGCATATATGTGGGTACACACACAAATCTGTGCGTCTGTACGTATCTTTCTGTGTGTGTGTGGGCTCTGTTTATTGCCACATAAATAAATTGATAGATATAGATAAGTGGATAGAAATTGGGACAGACACACACAGATGCCTGTAGACCCGTCTCTTCTCTTTATGTGTGTGTCTGTCAGACAGACAAGTATAGATCGGGACACATACATAGGAGCGTGTGTATATACACTTTTTCCCTGTCTCTCGGTCTCTCTGTATCTGTTCGATAGATATGCAGATATAGACCGGGACACATACACATCGACGCGTGTGTTTCCACCTTTTCTCCTACTGTCTCCCTGTCTCTGCGTATCGGCCTATCTGTACCCTTCCGTGTCCCTGTGTAGCAGAGATCGACAGATACATACAGAGACAGAGGGGAAAGTAAAAGGTGGACATGCACGCATTGATATGTAGGTGCAGCTATGTGTCCCGGCGGGTTTCGCTCGCAGCAGCGCAGTTGCCTTATTTCTCTCTCTCTCCTTCTGTCTAGCCAATAAATACTTGACTATATACATATATATGTGTACGTACGTAAGTGTATATACATGTGTATCTACATACATACATACATACATAAGTGTATCTTTGTGTATGTGGCGACGTCATTCAAAGTACCCGCAACAGTAATAGACATGTCCCTCTCTCTACTGTGCCGGCTGGCGTACGCGAGTACACGTATGTACGTGCACGTGTAGACTTTGTAGACACTGCCAATATCTGCAGTTTTTATTGCAGCCGCTTGCGGTAAGTAAAGACTGCGCTGAGGCTGCTGCAGCTCGCGGTGAAGGAGGTTGCATTATCGAATAGGAGAGACCAGGGCAGCAGCGGTGGGGCAGACGACATGCCGCTGAGAAGCAGGGATCGGGGTACAGAAGGTGTGTACTGGGGAGAGTCACACAAAGACGAAAGGCAGCGCGTGCGCGGGTAGGAAGGCGGGAAGCGTGAAGGCTACAGGAGAGAAGAAAGGCTGGGTTTCCTTCTGCAGAAAAGAAGAGCGGGTGTGATGGCACGCGAAGGAAAGAGAGGAAAACGAACACATGTGCAGTAGAAGAAATGAAGAGAAATTGTACGCAGAACGAGTAGAAGAAGAAAGGGGAAGGGAAGAAGAAGAAATGGCCGTTGCTGTGGAAGACCGCGCTTGAAAGGCACAAAGCGGGTGTGCGAGTGGCACGGCGCGCACAGCCGAACACGTCGGGTCGACGCGGGGGCCACGCAGCACATGTCGTTGATGAAAGGAAAGGAAAAAGACGGGAAAGTGGGAGATCTGATGAAAAGAGCAAGACGCGAGCAGCAGACGTGGTCGGTGCAAAAGCCGTAGGGCGAGGCGGGAGTGCAGAACAAAGTGCAGAATGATACTCGGCATTGGCTGACGACAGAAAAAGCGAGAAGACGTCGGGCTGAAGAACCGGCGATGTTTTATGTTGGGATGGGAGGAGTGTAGAAACCGACGAAAAACAGCCGCACTGCGGGGAAAGTGGGCTTGCGCCGTAAATATGTTGCCCAGATATAGCAGAAGCGAAAAAGCTGTCTGCAAGGAGACGCGTGGCGGAACTCTTTCGGAGCAACTGCTGTAGCTGTGTTGTATGATTCACCAGGAAAGCAAGTGTGAAGTGTGGCAGATTCCGAAGTACAGACGTATATGGTCCTGCTGCTACCGTCGCCGAACATGTTCATTTGCTCCCTCAGCAGTGCTGTGGGGACACAGCCCATGGAGAGTTTTGACTCGGCGGCGGGGGAAAAGTGCTGCTGCGAAGATCAAAAGAGACGCGCATGCAACAGAGGCAGCAGAGGCACGGGCGCGAGACGAATTGCACGCCCGAGTGCACGTGTGGGATTCGAAGGGGGGCTGCGGATGGGCGCGCGTAGTCTTGGGGTGTGTGCAGAGAAGGAAGCAAACACGAGAGCAGCAGCAGCAGTGGTCACTGTCACCACCCCGTACAGCAGCACCAGCGAGAGCACCAGCGAGAGCACCAGCGAGAGCACCAGCTGTAGCAGTGGAAGGTGCTGCACACGTGGTGGCGAAGTTGAAGCCAGGCAGAGAAGAAACACGAGTGCCTGTTGCTGCTGCCGCTACTCGTCCCGCAAGCCTAGCTGTGTAGTTACACAATTGCAAGGACGGAGTCAAGTCTCACATGTTTGAAAGTAGGGGCTGGTGAGATCGCTTGCAGCGGCGTAGCTATTATTGCTCCTCTTCGTCGCTGCTGCGGACGCCGCTCGTAGCTGCTGCGGACGCCGCTCGTAGCTGCTGCGGATGCTGCTCTTCGTTCCCGCTGCGACTGCTTGGCGCTACTGCTGCACGCTCCGGCAGCTGCAGCGATCCCCCGCACGCGGGGCATCGCCTAATTAATACGTATACGTGTACATATTTACCCGAATCTGTGCACACATACAGATACCTGAACTGTCTCTATCTCTCCACAATATATACGTATCTAATGTGTATCTCTGTCTGCATTTATCGAGTGCGGCTGATTCGCCATATATGGACACACTTTACCTATTCAACGTCTTGGGCAGTGCAAACATGACTACGCCTCCCGGCAGCAATCCGGAAGGTGGCACAGGAAGCCCTTCTGTTCGACGGTAGGGCGAAGCAGCTGTGCCTACGCATACCTCCTCGTATGCATGCAGGGGCCCGTTACCTGCAACGCCATGCGGTCGTTGCATGTACACGTGTACATATGATCTGACATAGATATATACACATATACATTGTTGAGCTTTCTCTGTCCTTTCGGGGCGGGGCACACGAGTACATCTTTACGTGATCTGACAAGTACGTGTGAGGTTTCTCGCTGCTTTGATATACACGGACATGTGTATATATATATATCCAGTGACTGTAGAGTAGCTTTGCGTTTGGGTAGTCCTGACACAGAAAATCGATTAAAAGTCGCTGCGGGAAGCGACTCGACAGCAGCTCCATCAGATAAAAAGGAGCACTCCAATATAGGGGAATCACGTAGAAGGCCATATGAAGACGGTGTAGGAAGAAGACGAGTTTGCGAGTTGCGCACCTTCACGCATAAACAAGTGTGCTGGTGTCTGCGTCTCCCTTCGAAGGAGCCGCCGCAGCAGCAAGCACATGCATGCTGGGACGTGCCGCGGCAGCAGCAGCAGCAGCGTGGCTGCATGTCGTCCGCCGCAGCAGCACCTCGCCTGCTGTCGCTCCTTCAGATTCGCTGCAGCACCCCCCCACATGTGCAGCACACTATGAGCTGCTGCTGCACCAACGAGCAGCAGCCAAAATCCTCTCTCTGCTCCCTCGCGTCCACACCCAGGTGACGTTGACACCTGCTGCTGCTGCTGCACTTGCTGCTGCTGCCGCTGTGCCCCCCGCTGCCCACGGATATGCCCAGTAGCTACCAAGGAAGAGGAGGAATTTATTCGCGGGAGTGCTCCCCACAGGAGCTGCTTCCGCGCATGTGCAAGTCACGCTGTTGTCGCCACCGCTGCTGCGTGCTGCTGCTTCATAGGCAGAAGGAAGGAGCAGCAGCAGCAGAAGTGACAGGGAACTTCCGATACTGCTTGAGCAGCTCCTTCAGCGAAGCACGTGCTTCTACTAAGTGACTCGACGCTGTCAGTGGCAGGGCCGCAGCCACCTGCTGCAGCAGCAGCAGCTCCTGATAACTTATTAGCTGTTCGAGCTGCAGCAAACCCATACGCATGCAACGTTCGACCCATAAGTGTGTGGTCGAACATACATACATACATGCATACATACATACATACACACATACACAAATCCATATGTGTGGACACTATACAAAGATGTACCTGTCTACCTATATTTCGTGTGTCCGTGTCTTCAATCCATACACGCCTATACAAATGGAGAACATACATATACACAAATGTATATATATACATTTATAGACACAGACACACAAGCACAAACACACAGACATGGACACACAGAAAAACATGCAGACAACTACAATCATTTACAGATATAGACACAGACAGATAAATAAACGGAGGTTTATGCGGGCAGCAAGAAGAGACGGGTCGCGGTTGCTTTCGGCGGCACGCACATACGCGTGGAAGCCAAATGGCAGAAGCAGTGTCAGCCCTCCCCACCCACGTCGCAGGAACGAGTATTTCTTTCTACATCTGTATGTGTATATCTATGCATGCAACTGTGGAATCTGAGTGTGCGCCTCTCTTTCTGTATGAGTAATCCCGCTTCCTTTTCTCGTGCACATACGCGTATGTATCTATGTATGTATCTATTTACGCATCTGTGCATGTATATATGTAACGATGTACCTACGTATCTACATATCATCTACCTCTCTCTCTATGTATATATATACATATATATATATGTGTATACATGTATACTCAAGAATATGTAAACATTAGTGTATATATATATATTAGAGAGAGAGAGATAAACAGAGAGCGAGGGGCACACAGATTTCCTGAGAAGAAATAATAGATATTTACAGGTTATTTCTCTGTCCACGCACGTTTACACATACAATCATGGGTGTATTTACTGATACGGATGTGTCCATACACAGAGATATATGTAACGGAAGATAAACATGTTCGCATGCGATGTGGAAAAGAACTGCTCGATTGCTTCATTTCTTTAGCGCCCCGATGGCAGGAACGCGCCTTCACGACTCAGAAAGAATATACCCTTGTTCATTTATATACATATATATATGGAATCTGTGTGTGTGTGTGTGTGTGTGTGAATATATATATATATAAACATATGTGCGTATTTCTGCATCTATGCATCTTTGTGTACAGATCGGTTCACACCCACACATCTATACAGATACATACACACACATTTATATAGTGGATTACATACATATATATATATATATAGGGATGAGGTCGACCATATAAATATATACGCTGTACCTGGATGCAACTGCGATTACGCGTAAGTGCTGTCTACAGAATTACATGCAGAATCTTCAGTTCTAGAGAAGAGAAGAATTTTAAAGTGGTTGAATGAGTATGCCGAGAGACAGAAGTAGAAATACACACGCACCAATACAAAAAGACACACTCATACCTCAATATAAAAACACAAGAGACGTGACAGTCCTGCAGCACCAGCAGCAGGGGAATTGTGCGCAATCGCTGCGGTATCTGTACACTTAAAGTGCATATACATTACTTCTACGAATACATATATATATGTATGGATACATCCATAGGCGCAGACATACATATATATATATATATGTACATTGCTAAATGTATTTATACATGCATATCCAAAAGCACCACAAGACGGAAATACCAGGGAAACGAGCAGGAGGGGAAACAGCAGGAAGTCCCAGGGTGTGCAAACACGAGAGACGTGTGTACACATGCTACGTCCACGGAGACACGCGCCCCAGAACGTATGTGTACATTTGTTCGTTTGACAGAAGACTAAAATCAGGGTGGTAGCCGCAGAGACAGGAAAAAGAAAGTACGCATGCACACACGACACTGATATACATATGCATATATAGATAGACAGATAGATACATAGAGATATACATATATATATATATACATGTATACACACGCACCAAGCTTTTCGTATGTGTGCATATGTATACGAAGACATTGACGCATGCGCCTATAGAGTACGCCAAGAAGAAAACAAAAAGGCGGAGCGGACTGCAGCCAGAGAAGGAGAACGCAGGAATGTGGTGTACATACACCAGAGAACTTACGGGAATGCGCTGGCCAAGCAGCTTCAGCAGCACGTGGGTGATCACCTCGACGAGAGCAGCAAACCGAAGAGGGAAGACGTAATTCGTAGTCTGCTGCTGCTGCGTCATTCCCGGCAGCCACAGCAGCCTGCAACAGTACAGCGGCAACACAAGCAAGAAGTCCTAAGCTGTCCAGATATACTCATATATACTTTTCACACTCATATATGTATATATATACACATGTTCACAGGTCCATAAAACCGCGTACAAGGGGAGGGGCTTCTGCGTTCGAACCCACGGCGGCATTCAGACGCGCACCTGTCTATCTTCTTTATTTTACGTACGTATACAAGTACACACATCCGCATCTATCCACGCCTTATGCGGCTTATCCTCTGTATCCACATACACCTATATCTATATCTATATTTGTGGAACATTACGCTGCTTATATTACACATATATATATACACACATATTTATATAAACGTATATGACGCATTATGCCGTTCAATATATGTATATCTATATCTACATATATATGTATCTGTATAGCGCCTTATGATGCTGATCCTCTGTATCCACATGTATCTATCTATCTATCTATCTATTTATCTCTGTCTATATATATATATGGAATATTATGCTGCATATATTATACCTATATACATATCTATATATATATATATATATACATATCTGTATAGCACCTTATGATGCTTATCCTACACCCTACATATATACATAATGATATATATGTATACATAAATAATACTTATACATGCACACGTCGAGTGTAGACAGCAGTGCACGGGGGAAACGAGGAGGAGCAGGAGAGTCTTACGCAGAGGAGCGGCTTCGCTGCGCCTGCAAGTAGAGCGAGAGGGCTCCGCGGTAGTCTCCTGCTGCAGCGGAGAGGGCGATGCGCGTTTGTTGCCACGCCTCGAGCAGCTGCTGCATGCGCTGCCTATCCGCAACACGTCTCTGCACCAGAGCCAATCAGACAGTCCACTTGCGCCACGTTCATGTGAGGGAATATCGACTCCGTCAAGAATATATGTATGTATCCACACGCACACACGCATATGCATGCATTACATACCCATATATATATATATATATCTTTCTATCTCTGTGTGTGGGAAGTTCTTCGTATCTGCGTGAACACATACACTAACACATACACACACACACACAGACATGCCTCTATCTTTGTCTCTCTCTGTATAGAGTTGTTTACACGTAAAAACCTACACGCCTACAGGAAGCTATTTATATCCTTCCCCTGTACTACTGCCTATCTTTCCGTGTGTCTGTAAGTGTGTAAGTGTGTGGATGTCTTTGTCTCTGTGTATATCTACATATGTCTGTGTGTGTGTGTGTTTGTGTGTGTGCGTCTCTCTCTCTGTGTGTAGTCCTCTCTCTATATCTATTTGTGTATATATGTATGTGTCTCTCTGTGTCTATATCTCTATGTATTCGTCTGTCTATATCTGTCGGCATATATATATATATATGTGTCCCTCTGTGTGTATCTCTCTATGTATTCGTCTGTCTATATCTGTCAGTGTATATATATGTGTGTCTCTCTGTGTGTTTCTCTGTCTTTCTCTATGTATTCCTCTGCTTATATTTATCTGTCTTGACGTACGCATCGTTTTCTCTTCCGACCACGGTATACGTGTTTGCGGCCTGACTTCCTATCTATTATATCTATACGTAAATGTTCGCTGCCCGCACGTCTACTTATCCGACTACATCTACCTATCTACACGGAAACCTACGCGTACGTACATTTACATACGCAGACACACATAGACACACATATCGATGGCATAGTATACATATATATATATATATATATATACAAACGACCACCTACGCTCATACGTATATATATGCATATATCACCTGCTTGCAAGTGCAGCATATTTTACACAGATAAGTGTGATATATTAGACAACTGAGACGGGGAAGATGCTCAACTCGCATTCCGCAGTATTTATTTATTCGTACACAACGATGTCCATATGCCCCCACAAACAAAACTACGCATGAATATACATGAGAAAATAAATATACATACATATACGTGGAAGAACATATATAGATATATTTACGTGGAGTGTATGTATATACATGCACATACATGCACGGAAGAATATATATATATATATATATATATATGGATCTGAGGCTCTGTCTACATCTGCGTGTGCACGTCGATCAAACACACATGACCGGACAACGTATATATATATATATACATATCGATGAAAGCATATATGTATATACTGAGAAAGGGAGCAAGAAAGACTCTGTGTGTGTGTTTGTGTGTGTGTGTGTGTCTGTGTCGACTTCTTATTACCTTTAATAATTCGAATGCAGAGAGAAAGAAAGTCGCTGTTTGGCGGAGGAAGTCGTCGTTCGGCAGCTGTCCGCGGTGCAGCGCTGGAGCGCACGCCGCTGCTTCCAGCGTCTCTTCTGTTAGTTCTGCAGCCGCAGCAGCAGCAATCCGCAGCAACCGCGACGCCAGCAACAACAGCAATAACAGCAACAAAAAGAGGAGCACAAATAGCAACGGCAGCAACAGGAACAGCGGCCACGGCAGCACCGGCAGCAACAACAACAGCAATAGCAGGAACAGCAGTAACAGCAACAGCAACACCAGCAACAGCGACAGCAGCAAACACAGCAGTAACAGCAACAGCAGCAACCGGTCGCAGCAGCCCGCAGCAACAGCGACGGCATCAACAAGCATAACACGAGCAGCAGCAACAGGAACAGCGGCCACGGCAGCCCCAGCAGCACCAGCCTGCAGCGACAGGAGCAGCAGCCATGGCAGCAACAGCGCCACCAGCAGCAAGAGCAGGAACAGCAGTAACAGCAACAGCAGCACTCCCCAGCAACAGCGAAGGCAGCAGGGTGCGTGCGGCACCTAAATGGAAGTCGAGGTCCTACGGCCACAAAAACCGTCTCCTATTTTTCCCAGCATTACTACAGCAGCAACCGCGACGGGCATATTGCCGTGCTCTTCAAAGAAGCTGCTGCTGCTGTGTCTGGTCTGTTGCTGACTCTGCTGCTGCTGTCGGGTGGTCGTGTCTGTGGTTTTTTCAATTCTCTGTGCATCTCTCATGCTGCTGCGTTCCTTTTCATTGCGACGACGCCGCTGGTGGTGCTCCTCCTCTTCCTGCTGCCGCTGCCGCTAAACTGGCTGCAGGGGCTCCCTCCTGTATTCCTTCTCCTTCTATGCCTCACCCTGCTGCTGCTGCTGTTGCTTCCTGTTTTGAAGCCTCTACTCTAACGCTGCCTGCTCTGTGGCTGCTGGTACTTCTGCCCCTTCTCATGCTGCTGCTGCTTCTTCTGCTTCTGCACCTCCTGTTTCTGCTGCTGTTTCTCCTGTTGCTCCTGCTCCTGCTGTTTCTGTTTCTGCTGCAGGCGCTGCTGCTGCTACTGCTGCACCTGCTGTTGTTACTTTCGTTGCGGCTTCATCTTTTGGTGCTGCTGTTCCCCGACGACTCTGGTCGTGCTGCTACGGCTGCTGTGGTTCACTTTATCGTTCCCTCTGCTGTTCGAGCTTCGGAGCTGCTGCTGCGGTTTCTGCTTCAACCTCGTTGGCGGTGCTTACGCATGCAGCTGCGATAGTCGTCAAGAAGCCAAGCAGCAAGAAAGCTTTCTTTCAGCGCTCTTCGGCGTTCTCCTTCATTTCTGATAGCAGCGTAGATGCCCCGCAGCAGTTGCTGCTGCTGTGGTTGCAGCCGAAGCTGCTGCTGCTGTGGACTTGCTGCTGCGCCGCTCTGCTGGCTCGCAGCCGCAGCATTTTGCAGGAGCAGCAGAAACTGCTGTTCGCCGCCACCTGCACCTCCCGCCCCGCTGCTGCTTCTGCTGGTGCACCAGAAGCCAGATGCCAGTTTGTCGGCACCGTTCACTCCTGCGCCAGTCCCCTCCTGCTGCAGGAGCTGCTGCTGCTGTTCTGCCGCGTCTTCTGCGACTTCCTCCTCGTTCACCAGGAAGGGCAGCAGCAAGACATGCGCCAGCAACCCTGGCTCGATAGAACTTCCATCAGCGCTTAGATTTCCTAGGAAAAGAGAAGACGAGATTGGAAGGAAATGCCGCGCTGCCACCCACCCCGCCAGTGACCGGCAATAGGCTGCAGGAAACAGCTGAGCGAGCATCGCGGCAGCAGCAGAACGCACAGCAGCAGCACGCGTCGCCGAGGGTCGCAGCGAAGACAGAAACAAGAGCAGCAGAAGACGTGGCACGACCTTCAGCGACAGCATGGCCGCAGGAGTCTCGCAGCACCAGACGTTCGTTCACTGTCAGCGGCACACCGAGCGCAGCAATACAAATATCGACAGCAACACCACCGGCAGCAGGATCAGAGGACCCGTCGCGGCAGCTGCAGCAGAAGCAAGAGCCGCCGCAGCAGCAGCAGCAAGAACCGCAGCAACAGCAGCAGCAGCAGCAAGAGACGCAGCAGCAGCAGCAAGAGACGTAGCAGCGGCAGCAGGAAGACCCGCAATTGCAGCAGGAAGAGCACCAGCAGTCCCCGTGGCAGAGGATGCGGCAGCCTGACCGTAGCTGCGTGATATTCTCAACAGCAACGGCAAGCGCAGGCGAGAGAGCAGAAACAGCTGCAACAGCAACTTCCCTGCGCAAGGACAACAGCTCAGGAACAGCCGCAATGCTATTGGAAAAGAGCAGCAACAGCAGCAGCCGGAATAGCAGCAGCAGCATCCTATATGCACCGCCTAGGACATCACTTCCGCGGACGCAGCGGACCGTCTTAATAACAGCAGCAGCACGCCCGAAGATTGCAGCTTAACAGCAGCTGCATTAGACAAAGGGCCACACACAGCAGAGATGTAGTAGAGGAGCAGCAGCAGCCGCATCAGCAGAAAGGAGACCACCTGCACGTGTAGGAGGAGCACCCAGGGAGCGTCGGAAGGTGCAACAGCAGCAGCAGCAGACGCAGAAGCACCGGCAGAAGCACGTGCAAGCGCAGCAGCAAGGCCAGAAGCAGATGCGGCGGCAGCAGCAAAACCCAGGTCAGCACCAGAAGCAGCAGCACAAAGAGATGGAAGGGAAGCACCAGCAGCTGCTGCAAGGAAGAGCAGAGACGGCATCGGGAGCAGAAGCAGGTCAGCAGAATCTCAGCAGCCCTCGCACCAGAGGAGCTGCAATTTTTCTTTACGTGTTAACGATGAGGCGGAAGGGGCAGTACCTGCAAGAAGTTCAAACAGGCGAGTGCGCTGCTATTAGCAAAGCTGAGCTGGAAAGCGCGCAGCAGGAGAAAACGTTGATCTTCCTCCTCTTCTCTCTTTTGTTTCCTATCTTTTTCTGCAGCAGCATCGCCAGTCGTTTCTTCTTCTTCCTCCCCTTCGTCGTCTTGATCTGCATCTGCAGCCGCTGCTGCAGCGCTGAGCAGCGAGAAAGCAGACGCAGTCGCTCTCCACTCCTGCCGTCTGCTGCTGCCGCTCGAGAGACGCTGCAGGCGCAGCAGCACTGGCGAGCTGAAAACTCCACATCGGTGAAGGAGCAGGAGCAGCAGCAAACACGCACGCCGCAGGAAGCTGCTTTGTCGCTGCTGTTGCTGCAGCAACCATTCCACCGCCTCGAGGCAGCAGCCAGTCCACGCCAGCATGCAAGGATACACCAGATTTACTTGTTCTTCCTCTTCTTCCGGTGTGTTGTCCTCCTCCTCCGCTAGCTGCTGCTGCTGCTGCTGCATCCCTCCCCAAGCCTGCTGCTGTTGCAGAGCCACAGCCGCTGTTGCTGCGTCTTCGACAGGAGCGACGCTGCCTCCTGCTCTGCTGCTGCTGCTGCCGCCCGGGAAGAAAAAGGCGGGGCCTTGCTGCCGCAGCTTCTCGGCCAGCTGCTGCAGCAGCGACAGCAGCGTTTCTTCAGGAGCAAAGGAACGGTCACTCACGGACAGCGACAGCAGCAGCCGATAGTGTAGAAAATCTTCTTGCGACGCGTTCTGCAGGAGAAGAGAGAAGAGAAAAGGCAGTGGAACAGGGAAAAGAGATATATACAGGAGAAGGGACAGTCAAAAAGAGGAAATGGATGCTGCGGAGGTGAAGAACGGCAGAAGAAAACGAGACAAAACTGACGAAGAAGAAAGGACAGCATATCAACACGCAACCGTCTCCCCAGCAAACCTCCTCTGCAACCCGGCCATGTTTCTCTGCAACGGCCAACTACGCGCGTGTGCGCGTTTCTTCTTGGCCATACTCTCAAACTTCTCGCCTTCTCTTTCCTCTGACCGACGACATATTTATATATACGTAGACACACATGGACATATATAGACATATGTAGACTATATATATATATGCAATATCCGCGGCTCTCTTCCCAAAAAATGAATAGCTGCTTCAGTTCGTAGGCACACATATGCGACAGTAATATATCGATGTCTTAACATTCATCTTTCCTCGGCAAATTCAGCATACAAAATCACTCATATATATAAAGTAAAACTGTACATCCATATAGTACTGAGTATATAAATATATATATATATATTATATACATATATAGATATATTTATGTACGTAAAATATACACTCAGGCGTATATATATAGAAAATTACCCATCGATGTAGTATTGTACAAATACGTGCAGACTAATATATATACATATAAATGTATGTATACATATACGCATATATGTATATATATATTCATATATGAAAAATATACATATACGTGATGTTCGCCATTCCTCAAACTGATCAACACGTACACTCAGAGGAATTTATAGAAACACGTATGTATCCACATAGTATTGTACACGCCCATATACACATATATATACATATATATATATATGTAATATATACGTATTCCATATGTGTATATGTGATGCATACATTATACATATACACGTGTAATATATATATATATATATATAAGGTTCAGCATGACCACGTACAAATACATATACATATACACTAAGACATATGCATATATATTTATATATATATGATATATATACATATTCCATATGTGTATACGTGATGCGTACATTATACACATATGTACGTAGAATATACATATACGTAATGTTCAGCATTCCTTGAACGGATCAATACGTGCATCCAGAGAAATCCATAAGAACACCTATATATACAAAAGGTACTGTATAGGCACATGTACATCCCTACACATATATACATATACATGTATGTGTACCATACGTCCGTATATAAACATTATACATACAAACCACATGAGACACATACATATCTGTCGCCTGGAATAACTGTGCACGGGACCGGTAGAGATGTGAGAAGTGAAGCAACCGCAGACGCGTGCACGAACTAGCGAACTGACTGCACGGCGGCCCTACGCAGGTGGCCATGTGTACGCTTGCCCTTCTACTACTTTTGTGTGGGTCTCTGTTGCAGCTGCAGCTGCTGCTGCGGGACATACACACACACACACACGGAGCGGCGTGGATCTGGACACTGATGGAGAAGCGGAGAAGAAGAGAGGCGGGCAGAGACAGGGAGGCAACGGCAGACCACGAGACACACACATACACACAGAGACAGGACGAGACACATCATGATGAGACGGGACAGACACACAGAGCGAGGAGACGCCAGCCAGAAGAGGAGACCGAAAAGCAGAGACAAAAGAGAGAAGAAGAGGAGACGGGACACAGAGCAGAACGGACGAAGAGCGACAAGAAGCGGAGAGAACATGAGAGAGGGGGGCCGGCCTGGAAAAAGAAGAAGACGGAGAGACGGGGAAACGGGGAGACGGGGAGACACGAACGGGCGAGGACGAAGGAGGCGGGAGAGAAGAGCGCACGACTGCACAAGGGAGGGCCACACATCCACAGGCGTCTCCTGGCGGCCCCCCTCTGCACGTAGACGGAGATTCGAATGGACGCAGATACGCAGTGAAGAGAAGGTCAGGAAGAAAAGCCGCTTTTTTGTGGGCCTTTCACCGTGGGTCGTCCCCCGCGCCCGCGCAGAAGAGGACACCGTCGTGAAGCAGCAGCTTCCCCCCCTAACCAGAGAAGCAGCAAAGCGCGCGGGTCTGCAAGTGCCGCCGTGTTTTCTTCTCCTCTTCTCGCTCTCTTCACCAAGAAGAGCACATATATGTCGAGCCCCCCGCAGACGACGACGGGCACGACGCGCGCGACCGCAACCCTGCACGATACTTGCAGCCCTATATATATGTGTGTGTACATATGTATATATGTACACGAACAGCAACACAGAAGCAAGTGAATACAAATTTACTTGGCACACACGAGACAGGAGCACGGCTTCACAAACATGTGTATATGCATAAGTATATATAAGAGATGCATATACACACATAAATATACATCAAATACATACAAAGGCGTTTATCAGGTATGGATGTACCTACTATAGGCTTGTATGTATACGTGCGTGTGTGTCTACACCCTCCACACCCTCTACACCCTCCTCTCTCTCTCTCTCTATAGATATATGCATGCATATAAATCTGTACATGTGTGTGTATACGGGCATGTACAAACTAAAACACAGAAGCAAATGATAAAAATTTACGAGGCAAACACGCGACCAGAGCACGGCTTCAGGAACTTACATATATCATATACATACCATACACATATACATGTGTGTACACAAATACATCTCACATGTATACATCAGCATGTATCAGGGGTATACATGTATCCACAGATACATATATATGTCTATATCTGCATACGTACATACACGTCTATACACACAAAGAGAAACACAGAAGCGCATGGCAACAAATTGACAAGGCAGCACACACAAGCTGGGAGCAGGGCTTCACGAACTTCTCCATTTTCTCTCTTTTTCGGTCACTCCGCACACGTGTGTATACGAACGCCAACACGAAAGAAAAAAAAACTTCCTCAGCAGAAGAGACGGGCCAACGTCACTTGACAAAAAAGGAACTCTACTTCTCTCTCTCTTCCTCTCTGACTTGCAGCAGTCAGATCAACACGCTGTGTCTGTGTAGGACCTCGTCAGGTAGATATTTGTGTATGCATCACAGATATATATATATGATATTCATACATATATATATATAGTTTCTGAAGCTGTGCTCCTGTCTCGTGTTTGCCTCGTAAATTTGTATTCATTTGCTGCTTCTGTCTACTTTCTGCTGCTGAGTTTCTTTGCCCTGGCGTGCTTCCCAGACTTCGATACGCGTGTGTGTTCACACACTCACGTACTCATACACATTCACTCACATACACACAGAAACATATAACCCGCTGCACGGATATACATTTACATATATATATGTATAGGCGGGGAATTTTCGTAGCTGCGAATCTGCTACATATATATAAGCGGAGAATATTTGAAGCTGCGGATCTAATTCATTTCACTCCTCTCCGACAGCAGGCAGCAATGTCGAGAACGCCTCTTCTGGCCAGACAAAAGTACGTCCGTCTACATTTATAGGCGCACACTTATATACATACATACACACTCGTGAGAATACCGATACACGAGAAGACGTGAGAAGGGGAGTTGCGCCGTTCAGTCAGATACGCTGCCTAGGAACAGCAGCAACAGCAGCAGGAGAACGCGTCGCGCGGAGAGGAAAAAGACTCCTTTCGACGACCTACTGGCAGCATCCGAGCAATGTTGACGGCGGGCCAGGCGTCGGGATAGATGAGAGAAAGCAGCAGCAGCAGGTGCGGATCTGTAGCCGCGTCGTCTGCTTCTGCTGCTGCTGCCGTCCCCGTCCCCGTTCTCCCTGCTGCTGCTGCTGCCGTTGCTGACGGGAGGAGGTCAGTCGGACGCCCTGGAGGGGGATACAGCAGCTGCAGCTGCGCCTTAACGGCTGCAGCGCACGACGACTCGAGCGAAGAGGCGGGAGGCAACGCTGCGTAGAACTTCTGCAGTTCCTCTGAAGACGCGACAGCAGCGGCAGGACCAGGACACCGCATGCAACACGAACAGCAACAACAGCCATATCCGCAAAAACGCAACCCTGGCAGGACAGCAGCACAGCTGCGGCACCAGCCGCAGCAGCCCTGCAGCAGCAACAGGACTAGCCCACGCGCAAGAGGCAAAAAAGCAGCGGCAGGAACGACGGGAAGTACCGGAACAAACGCCGTGGGAAACTCAACAACGCCAGCAGCAGCTTCACGGCAAGTGGACTACCAAGCAGCGGTAGCAATGGTGCAGCAGCAGCAGCGATCCCGTTTTTCCCGAGTGCCAGGAGAAACGGCAACGGCTGCAATAGCTGCCGCACCCGCAACAGCAGGAAGGAGCAGCAAAGCCTCCTGAGCAACAGCAAGAGCGCTTCCACTAGCAGCAGCACCAGCCGCTGCAGGAACAGCAGCGACGACTGACGGAGAAGAACCGCCGCAGCGGCAGCAGCCACAAGCACTCCGGCACAAGTAGGTACACACGTGTATACATACACGTCCCTAAATAACATGCTCCTAAACACACATATGTATTTATTTAAAGATAAACAGAGGCAGCACAAGGAGATGGCGGAGAGACAGAAATCAAAACACACAGTAGACTCCTGCCTTTACGTATGTACACATGTCCGTACACAGCCACATCCACTTGTATGCAGACCAAAAGAGATAAACAGAGAAACACAGAGAGAGAGAGGCTGGCGTGCACCACATCTGCGGGCAGCTATATGCAACTCCCAATGAATATATAGTACATATATACACATACGCATACGTATAGGTATGTATATATCTATGTGTACGTATGCAGCGGGGGGACGGCCAGCATTTAGACTTCCTGACACGTATACGTTGGTGTGTACACACATATGTGTATATGCCCGTGAGGAGTCGACATGAAGGAAGCCTGCTGGTTTTGCACATTTACTTCGCCACACACGCACACGCGTCGAAAGACGAGACGAAGCAGGAAGCGTGGCTCTGTCAACTTTCTGCTGGCGCGTTGGGCGCGCGGCTCGGACACAACTTGTCACTTGCTGCTCTGCTTCACACGCACGAACGTTGCAACCAAACACCGACGCGTCCTTCGTGAGAGAAGGGCAAACGAGGACGACGGACACACACAAGACAGAGACGGCGAGGAAGAACGTTGCGAGGAACAAGAAAGCGGAAATCACACAGAGAGACGGACAGGGAGACGCCAAGACAGACGGACGGAGACACGGCGAGTCAAACGGTGGAGAGCGACATCGAGGAGACCTCCACACACCGGGGGATGGCCCAGAAACGGACGGGAGACGCAGGGAGACCGGAGCGAAAACGGAAGACAGCAGCGCGTTGCTGTCGGTATTCCACCTGCAGCAGCACGTCTGTGTCTCTCTGTTTCTCTGCAGCTTCCTCTTTCGCTCTTTTGGCACGTCTGTGTCAATATATGTCCGCCTCTATTAAACAGACACGGGACGCTCTGTCGCGTTTGCAGCAACTGCGGGCCCGCACTTTCTTCTCACACAACTTGTCGCCCCAACGAGAAGCTGCGTATCTTGACGACTGCTGCGTATACGCGACACAAAGAGCTCCTCTGTACACGTACACTTGTAGCCACATATGTGTCTATATATGTGAAAGCGTATATTTTCTGCGCACGTAAAAAAGGTCGCCATATACACACGTGTGTAGAGCTGTATGTATAAGTCCTTGCTCCGAAGCATAGTTCTCGCTTCACAGACGAAGACGCGCCCCGGACTACCTACATGTACGCAACTATTTGCTGATACCGAACAGACACATCTTTACAGAACATATCGTACACGTGTGGACATCAAAAGAAATAAATACACGTGCACGAAGCACCTGGAACCGTAATATGCACTGCAGCAGCTCCGCGGATGACTCGCGTCACCAACGTCGCCGGCAAAAACAGACTCAGACCGCTCCTCTTAACCGTCTTACGTTCGAATATATACATATATGTATAGATAGACAGATACAGAGTAGTGCTGACGAGTGTTTTATGCTTGAAATTATACCTGTGGACAGGCTAAATAGATAGAGATAGCTATATTACTCAAAATCCCATTGTCTCCGAGAATACAGATTGACTGATACAGATATAGAGTGCCTCGCAAAGTCGTATAGTATGTACGTGTATGTAAATAGAGAGACAGATACAAATAAGAAATGTTTGTCAAAATTGAACTATCTTCGGAAGTGAGTTTCGACGTGGCCCGGCAGACACACGGAACCTGCTGCGAGTGCGCTGCTGCTGCGGTTGCCAGAGACCCACGTGCTGCCTGCGTTTCCCCAGCACGGCACTCGCAGAGAATCCGCTGTCGCTGTTCTGGGGCTGCGGAGCTCTCGAGCAGCAGCACCAGCAGCTGCCGCGCAACGAAAGTGAAAAACGGTGGCTGCGGGTAGTTCAGAATTTCTTCCTCCACGGCTGCTGCCGTTGCCGATGCTGTTGCTGCTGCGGTTCCTGCTCCTGCTGCTCCGGCTGCGCCTTCTGCTCCTGCTCCTCCTCTTGTTCGCGCTGCTGCTGCTGCGTCGCCGAGCCGGAGAGACTGCGTCTGCTGTGCGTGCGCCGGTGCAGCAGCCGCTGCCGTTGCTGCGGCAGCAAGTTCGGCCCACGACGTTTGCCGCGATTGCTGCTGCAGGAAGTTCCCAGTAGCCAGCAGAAGCAGAACCTGGCAACAGGCAGAGAAAGGCGGAAGGCAACAGAAGAGTGAGAAAGAGCAGCAGCAACGAGGGAATGCGGACGACAGGCAGCACTGCAGCAACAATCTCGCCCAGCGACGCACACAGCAGATGCAGCAGAACAGCAGAAGCAACAAAAACAGCAGAAGCAGCAGACCAGCAGAAGTAGCAGACCAGCAGAAGCAGCAGAACAGCAGCACCTGCGACCGGACGCAGCACCAGCGGGAGCAGGAGGAGGGAACGGCGAAGAGCAGCAGCAGAAGTGCGGCGGAATCTAACCACCGGGGGCCGCGCAGCAGATGCACCCGCAGTCGAAAAGCAGCAGCAGCAGGGCCATCGCAGGCGGCGAAGATGCTTCGTCTGACGCATACGTCCCTCTTCCCCGGCCACAGAGAGGGAGAGAAAGCCCGCTGCCGCTTGCAGAGGAGCACGGAAGAAGCGAACACACGCAAAAAGGGCAGCAAAAGGGGAAGCGAGGCGGGGTGGGGAGGGACATCGAAAACGCAGCGACGAACCAGCACGCAAAATGACGGCGTGCACCAGAGGAGGAGTGAGAACTGCAGTAGCAGCAGCAAAGCTGCAAGCGACGGTGTCTGTGTCTGTGTCTGTGCAACACACACAGACGCATATAACGATGCTCCCATGTATGCAGCGGCCACATGCATGTACAAGTTATCCGTAGGCTTGGGGAGAGGCACATGGAAGGAAGAAGAGCAAGAAGCAGACACAGGGGGAAAGGGGAAAAGAAAAAACAGAAAAAGCAGACAAAGCCACGTAAAGCCACTGCAGAAAAGGAAAGCATCACAAGAGACAGCTGCTTACGTACGTCCACCCACATGGGCACGTCCACCTTTCTTGACGTTGTCGCATGCACTGGTTACCCTCCATACAAATACACACAAACACACTACCTCGCTCATCCTACATATATACGAACGTGATTGCTTCATGTGCACGTTAAAAAAAGGAAAAGAGACAGACGTCTACGTACGTCCATCCACACGGGGACATCCACCTTTCCTTACCTTGTTACATGCACCGGCAACGCTATACTCACTCACACATTAATATATAAACACATACTCTCTCTCTGTATATATATATATGGGAATGTTAGTATTTGTAGGCGCATGTAATACTGATAAGCGCACGCGCCGCAGCAGTACTTGCTGTCACTTGCATGCGTTTGTGTGTCTGCGTTTTCCCTACTACCCGCATGCTCGCAGCAGATACAAGCGAAGAGGAGACTGTCTCTCTCTGTTACTGCACGCAGAGCTCTGCAGATATCCACACAAACATCGCCTGGGCAAGGAGGAAAACACGCGGCAGCTTGAATTACTTGAAGATTTCCCGTGCGGAAGATTAAATAGAGAGCGCGCCACCAGCACGCGAAGGCCTCGCGCTCTTCAACGTGCTCCCGCTCTGTTGCGGCCGCACACGCACGCTGCAGCAGCAGCACGTCTGCCCCAAAAAATGACTCGCGCTGCCGCTGCTGATCCTCCTCCTCCCACCGCTCCTGGTCCTCCTCCCACTGCTGCTGCTGGACACCCCACTGCTGCTGCTGGACACCCCACTGCTGCTGCTGTGCATCCCGCTGCTGCTGTCGCTGCTGCTGTTCCTGGTACCGTCCCTGCTGCTGCTGCTGTCGCTCGCGCTCTCCCACAGCGATAGACAGGCGCAGCCACACCGCCGCTGCTCGCCACGGCGGCCAGGCGCAGTCGCTGCTCCTGTTCGCTCCTGCTGCCCCTCCTCTCCATCCAACTGTTGCGCGGTTCCGAAGGGAGGACGGAGCCACGAGCGCGGCTAACGCCTGCTCTACCTGCGCGCAGCGCGCGCCTTCAAGCGCCGCAACGGCGGCTGAGGTCATGCACCGCAGCAACGACGCGCGGGTTGCTGCTGCTGCTGCTCCTGGTTCTGCTGCTGCGCCTGTCGCAGCTGCGAGGAGTTCTGCTGCCGCAGACGCTGGAGGGGACTGCTGCTGCTGCTGCCGTTCGTGCTGCAGCAAGAGAAAGTAGCAGCAGCCCAGAGCGGCTTGAACGAGCGCGCAGTACCGCTGCTGCTGTTGCGGACTCCAGCCTTTCTGTGCTACAGCTGCAGTCCTCGTGCTACTGTTGCTGCATCTGTGCGAAAGACAGGAAAACGAGCAGGGAGGGAAGGAGGGCAAGGAGGAAAGAAAGACCGTGGCTGGCTCGTTGCAAAAAACTTCCTCTGGAGTCGCCTTCAAACACGCGGTAGCTGCTGCCCCAGGGAGAGGCAGCAGCACGTGCGAGAGAGACGGAATGCTGCGCGCTGCTCCTGCTGCTGCGTTGCCAATCTCCAGCGGCTGCTGCTGCTGCCACTGCAACAGTGTCGCTACGCATCGGAGCTCTGCTCGCGTCAGAGGCAGCAGCGGCTGACACACCGGTCTCCATGCAGGAGCAACAGCAGCTGCACCGGCGGGGACAGCAAAATGCCCACCACAGAGAGAAGCGAAAGTCGCAGACGAATGAGGTGGCACCACCAGAGGCACAGGCGTTTCTGCAGCACGCCGCAGCTGGCGCAGCAGCGACCGCTTGTTCTGTCTCCACAGAGCAGCATCAGCTGCTGCGTCGGCAGCAGCAGCGCGCAGCAGATCCTCCTGCGCCGCGTTTAGTAAAGAACGGCCTACGAAAGCATACGCGTGCTGCAGACGTGTGTGCTGGTAAGTGTCTACCCCATACGCGCTTCCTGCTGCGCCTGCCTGCTGCTGCTGCGGCGGGCCCGTCCCAGCAGGCAGAGAAGCAGCCGCTACTGCGCCAAAAGGCGAGGCACCGAAGGAAGACTGCTCCTGCTGCTGTTGCTGCTGCAGCAGCAGCAGCGTTCTTCTCCTCACGTCCGCTGCTGCTGCTCTCCTCTCTCTGCCGCTGCTGCCATCCCTGCTGAAGCTCGCGTCGTAGTTTTCGACAGCTGCACGCAGTGCTGCCGCCTGCTCCTGCTGCCGCAGCAACTGCTGCTGCTCCGATTCAGTCGCAGCAGCAGTGGCTGCGGCAGCAGGTGCAGACACAGACGAGGAGACGGCGGCGAGGCTGGGGAAGGCACTTCTGTGAGACTGAGGTGCACCAGCCCATAGTCCCTGGAACAAACGCGAGACAGCACTGCTTCCCACCTGTCTCCCCTGCTGCACTTCGTAGGCAGCCTCTTCCTCGCGCCGCAGCAACACTCCACGCTGCAGCCCGACGGCCTCCTCCTGTAGCAGCGAGAGCAGCGGAAAGGAAGAGGACGCCGAAGGGGGGGATGTGAAAGATGCCGCCGCTGTCTGCATTTTGAAGAAAAAACGGGGGAAGAACGAAGAGCGAGCCAGACGGCGGAGGCAACCGGGAAGAGGCGGCCGGAGGCACAGGTAAGAAGACTTGACAACAGCAGTGTGGGCAGAAAAGCGGCAACGAGACAAACGAAAGACAGCGGAAAACGCGGTAGAAGAAGAAGAGGAAGACGAGAGTGAGCCAAGAGGCACACGGAGAAAGACTCAGCACGCAGAGACAGGGGAAGAAGGCAGACAAAAAGGGCGTCTTTTTATCGACAGAAGGCGCAGAGCCTGCCAGGGGAAGCCGAGAGAAGAAAACTGCACTGATCCACGCCCCTCTCCCCACAAATGTGGGCATGTCTGACAATTTTCTTCAAAGTTCTTCCTGTGCAACTGATCCCACTTCGACAAGGCCAAACTTCTCTGTTTTTTGAGCCCCCTTCCTCGATCTTTCTCTGCGTAGTTCTTCGCCGCAGGCACTGGCCCCTATACCGGCTCCCCCTCTGTATACCGCAACCTACAGGACGTGTCCCTGCGTCTTGTGTCGGTCCACATCTCTCTCTGAGCTTCTTCTTGCCTTCTCCACCTCTGTCTCCCTGCATCTATCTGTCTGCCTCTGCCTCTCTGTGTCTGCGTTTTTCCACCCGCTGCCCGCAGGCACTGCTCCGCACTGCGATAGCCCGCTTCGATCCGCGTTAGCCAAGAAGTTCCACACTCGGTTCATACGGCTTTTTTTAACGACAATCTTCTCTGTGCGAGACACCTGCACGACGCGTTGGTGTGCCTTTCTCACGCACTCCCTACAGCTCCCTCTTCCTCGCTCCAAGCGTTGTCTTTCGGCTATACGTTTCTCTCTACTGTCCTCGGTTTCCCTTCTGACCCTGTTTTCTAGCTAGTGTTCTTTGTCTCTTTTCAGTCTCCTCAGGTTGTGTCCCGATCCTATACTTCTCCACCAGGGGAGAAGGGTCGTCGACAAAGCACGCACCTGTGTCTATCCTCGTCATTCACGCTCTTCTGTCGCCTTCCCCTTACCTGCCCCCTTCCCTTCTTTTTGCTGTATTCTGCTCTACTTGCGATTGGCTATTCTAGACGAGACGTCCTATCCGTGTCTTTGCCTCCTTTTGGCTGTCTTCGGTAATAGAGAGTGTCCCTCGCGTCGTTTCAGCCGCTTCTGCTCTCTTCCTCTTCTCCCCTACGCTCCCCTTCCTCTTCTTCTCTTTTCCTCTTCCTCCTTGCTGGCCGCTAATATCGCCCGTTAACTGGCAGAGGAGTCCTTCCAGCGACGCCGTTCTCTACGACGGCGTATTTACGCACAGACGTATGTGGAAACCGGCGTGCGCACATGGACGTCGTGCGACGCACAGACACATCCACATACATGTATATGTGGGAGAAGATAGGTAAAGCTGTACTGTGGGCTTCACTAACAAAGACATGCAAATCTATAGATGTACAACCCTGTATAGACATACAGCAAGGACTATTTACACAGGTGAAGTAAGAGATAGAGCAAGAGTCATGGGTGTGCGCGTACACACGTGTCCCTTTACGGTTGCACTGGGAGCAAGCAACCGTCTGGATCTCGGAGGGAGGCAGTTCTCCTCTCCTTATCCACAGGTACTTCCACCTCAGTATATTCACGGACAGTCGGGGTCAGGGAGACGGAAATAAAGGCGACTGAGCGATACAGACCACGTACACAGCAAACAGAGTCCACACAGAGACGAAAAAAGCGCAAGGGAGAGTTTCACGTATTTACAGGTAAAGGTTGACAGTGAGAGATACAAAAAAACATTGTATTGGAGACCTCCACTAAAGCGTAAGTCGAGGGAGGGAGAGGAAGTTCTGCATACAAGAGGACTAAATGTGCAGTCTAGAAAAGGAATGGGGACGTGAGATACAGACATTCATATGTAGGCGTATAGGTTGAGAGTGACTGGCGAGCTAAACGTGCACATAGAGAGGGAGGAAGCTCACTACATGGATGCAGAAAAAAAGGGCTGTTGTTAATCAACGTGTGCACACAGGGGCGGGCAGCAACATCCGCGGACAGAGAGAGAAAGAGGAACAGAGCATGCAAATGGGTGAATTTATGTCTCTTCACCTGGATTCCACATGGCTGTGAAGACGGTCAACGGTTGCAAGACTGGCACGCATGAGTCAGCACGCCAGAAAAGGGAAAAATACGTGCACAACAGTTAAGAATCGTCGATCCAAACGAAGAAGTCGACTCCCCCGGTAACATTTGCGATCACAAAGGCCACACGGTGGTCAAATCGGTGCAGAAGCACCGAATATTCTGATTATACGTATACAGAATCAGCGCTCAGCAAACGCGACGCTGTCGCACTCGAGGACGCAGAACAGGTCGCAGAAGGGCTAAGAGAAGAAGGCGTCGGTAATGAAGTTCGAGAAGCGGGAAAAGCCGGATGGTTGTAGGGGATCGGTGAACGGACGGCGGAGCTAGCGGAAAGGAATAGGCGTTAGAAGGAAGGGAAAAGGGCTGTGGAGTAGGGAGAAGTGGGAGAATATGCAGCACGCCAGACCACGGGAAGGTCCGGCACAGAGGAGACACGGATCCTGTGAACAAACAGGAGAAGATTCTGATCAACGGAAGCGAGCGAGGAAAAGCAACAGGTGGCTTGCCGCGGCATGCGGCCAGAGAAGACGACGGGGGGGAAAGCGTCTGGGTGGGTGGATGCATGCGTCGTGAGTGGGAACAGCCAATCATGGACAAAGAAGAAAGAGTAGATTGAAGAACACAAGATGCTTGGAGTTTGAATAAATGTTTATAGACGAATAGAATCACGTGTGTTCGCCGGTACGAAGATGATGGGCGCAGCGCAAAAGAGTGAGACATTGTGCGTCATGCAACGAGATCGCACAACTTCCACACAAACTGAGCAGACACTTTTTTTCACTATTAATTGTAGGTCCTGCTTTGTGTATACATAGTAGATATGAGGAGCTCCTTCATATCTCATGTATATATTGCGCATTCGTGATTATACATGTGCCTGCAGGTATATTATCTACGTGTGTGTACGTACAGGTATATGCTTGAAATTCTGTGACTATCTGTGCGCACCTATCTGCGTGAACATCTCCAAACATTTCCAGAGCCGCGTATGTGTTTTACGTGCTTGGCCGCAGCATATCTACGTGTATATGTACATACGTGCGTATGCGTAGGCGTACGTATGCGTACATGTATTGCTGTCTGCGTATGTAGCACGCGACGGCGGAAGGCGTGGCGGTTCGTGGAGGCATATCAGGTGCCATGTGTCCCTAGAAACAGAATAAAAAGAGGGCTTTGAATGGTTCGGGGACACAGATGTACATTCAAGAAGTTAGGTGCTTGACACCATATGAAGGAGTATCTATGTGCATACCTTTGTATAAGTGTACCACGTAGCAGCATCAGAGAGGGATACACAGGTGCACAGGGCTTCGGTGAGTCTACCGGTTTAAAGATGCGCCGACGACAATAGGTCAAATAAGGCTGGAGTCGAACGATCATCGATAATCCCGTTGCGGTCATATCTCCTCACAGAAAAAATGTACACGTTTTGCAAAGAACCAGAAATGCCTACAGCAGAACACAAAAAGGGAGATACCATGATGAGACCAACACCCTGCGCCGTCAGGTGCACGCGACAGTCTGAAAATGGGGTATTTCTCAACACTGAGACGCAAGACAGGTAGTCGGTTTTCGTGCTTGAGAAAAAAGACTACTTCTGCAAAGGCGGCGGCGGTGACTCATTATTTTGAACTAAACACACGAGTGTATCTCGACAGAATTGTCTACACGTACGCGTGTGTTGATGGTTCACATATAAAATAATAACATGTGTTCACGACTCCAAGTGCATGCAAGCTTTACGGCTAATGTGTTGCTTGCAAAAGGAGTTCTGCTTGTTGACGGAATCAATCTTTCGAAAGGTGCTTGATTCGACTAGTAAATGGCGCGCAACAAGAATTTGACTGTATCGTGATAGTGCAAACAGGTTGATATGCGAGCCGCAAAACTGTGCCAAAATAAGAGATGAGTCATCTGCTCTAAATTCAACTTTCATGGACACGTGCATGTGTAAACACATGAACACATATGTATATTTTCTTATTTTCTCCTACGTACGCACCTACGGATATATGGTGCACCTACAACGACGTTGTCATCGATACGTACCCACGTATAAAGACACTTGTGTTCATGAACAGACATCTCTCGTGAGATTTGGTAGTCGGTCACTCCTCGCATGGCTCTGAGTGTACGGAGAGGGATGGCTACTAAACACAGGCATGATAACGGGTTTACCGACACGTGACACGCAAGATAATAGATAGCCCCCTCTAGAGCGTGAGAGAACGGAAAAGCGAAGCTACGAAGTCAGTGCATCGCAGGAGTTACCTTCTATATAATTGCGGGTGAAGGTGCATATATTCACGTATGTGTACGTGTGAGGAGATCTGTCATGCCCCTGGTGAAGTCCCTATGATAGAACGCCCATGGGTGCACGCGCGAGAACATAAAGAAGCAAAGATGTTGAGAAGTTAGTACACTGCACTTGATACACTTGCGTGTGTACAAATAGACACACATACCGTTTT
The DNA here is from genome assembly GCA_000727475.1 of Sarcocystis neurona. NCBI lineage: Eukaryota > Apicomplexa > Conoidasida > Eucoccidiorida > Sarcocystidae > Sarcocystis > Sarcocystis neurona. The sequence goes on from KL647326.1 coordinate 691,316, forward strand.
ATAAATGGAGCGCGCAGTAGCGCGTGCAGATGTGTTTATTGGACTACAGATTGCGCGTGGTCGACGTTTACATAGTAAATGAGACCACGCAGTGAAAAAGGTGCGTCGTGCAGTGCCCGCGTAATGAAGCAGACACCTAAGGTAGAGTACTTTTCAACCTCACGTAATGCTTCTTCTTCTCGGTTTTCGTCTCTTCGTTTTGCCACATTCGCTATTAAAAGCTACGGTTCAGCAGCGGTAGTACGCTTTATATGCAAATATTACAATCCACTGACGTTTACAATCGTGTCAGGACAACCACACACCTGTAGCAAAGTGTTAAGAACTACAACAGCAAGGTTCGTTTCTTTCGGCTTCAGCAGGGTACAACTCAGTTGGTGTATCTGGATTGATACCGTACGGTAGGCAAACCCTGCATTGTGCTCCAGGGCGCAGGGAAATAATAATCGGTACATTAAAATTCAGTAGATAATTCAAGTGGAATCCCTGGGCTGCAGTATATTAACCATTTGTCATTGATCAGTCACTTTGCAGCCCAACACGCTGTAGTACTAGGATTCAAACAACGACACTCGTACTTTTACGGGTGGGTGAGCATAAAAAAATTTCTTTTTCCCACGGACATAATAAACTGCTGGTACAGTATGATCTTACGGACACAGAGCCTACATTATCCAGATCCTGTGACAAAGTGCAACGCTGACTGCAATTTCAGCAGTGAACGTACAGCAGCAGCAGCAGTAAATGTAGCAACCACATGAGGCGACAGGCGCAGCTGCAGCAGCAGGGCCGGCTGCAGAATGTGAAAGAGCGACTGTCCTCGTGCAAGCGGCTCGTCAAATCTCTTGTAAGCTCGTTCACCATATATCTGTGTTTTGCAAAAGGGAACTGCACGTACACACAAAGGTACACATTGTATGTATATGTGACCACGACTGCACACCCAATTCATATAAGTTCCAGTTCACAACTGAGCATCTATAGCTACACGAGCGTGACCTTGAAAACGCAGCGACAAAAAACAGGATACCACGGGTAAAGAGGAGGAGGAAGCATTAAACAAAGAAGCCTGAAGACGAGAAGATGACTTACCTGGCGAGAGGCGGCATCACACAAATTCGTGAATCTGGAATCAGAAGACAGTAGAGTTTGGGGGAACAGGGTCCGTGTCAGCCTGAGTTCGTTTCTGCAGTTCTTCTGTGGATGTGTGTCTCCAAGCATGAGTGCCATTACGCCGGTATACGTGTGCATATCGATACATACGCGTAGATATCCAGGTCAGAAGTACCGGCACATGTGCTTATGTGGAGCAACATAGTAAGTGCGTAGTGCCAGTTTTCACCGAGGAACATGTGTTCGCAACTGCGATGGTGGAACTTATGTACAATGGTACTTATGCGCTATGAGAATATATCCAGCCTTACACAGGATGGTCCTACAGTGATGTGTCAGACATATTCCCTTGAAGGAAAATGATACGCTGGGAACTTACGCGCACCTTACCTGCTTCGACTCTAACAGATATACTCACACGTTTGTGACAGCAGATTTCATGACCTGACCAAGAACGTTACAGCTGTCTCTGGGAGTTGAAGATGAAAGAGTGAAAGCATGACCTGCACACGTGTGTGCCCCTAGAAATACCTTCGTTCCACCCGTCGCAGACATAGATACTATGTGGAAATAATGCAGGGATGGGGCACGTGCACGCGTGCTCATGTTATAGGTGTGGCAGCCAGTCGTGAACTCGTGCCTGTACATGGTAGCTGCGGAATCTTTGGCAATTGCTGAAGTAGTGTCTCCTTTCATGTAGTGCATTTCGACACAACCGAAAAATCTCTCTTCAACACATGCCTGTTGATACATGCAGCGCAGCAGGACCTGGATCAGAAGCATACACGACTATATTGTGTATAGTCCTCGAACGAATTTGATGCGTAAGCTGCGGCTTCAGTGATCTGCCGTGACACACGCCTGCAGCTGCGCCAGCAATTCCCTTGTTTCCAGAGATTCTTCGACTCGCAACTCAAATAGTCGACCCTTGAAGCTTTTCCATTTTGCATCAAAAGAATGTGTATTGCGGAGTGTAACGCACCTCAATTGACGTGCACGGGCGCGGCTCGTCTACACGTTATTCACCGCGTCCAAATGATACTTGTAGACGCCCTGGAGGTGTGACCGTCCTTACATACGCCTTTAAGAGAAACGCTATATTTTTTGACACTCTCGCCTACAGAGATAATCACCGTATATATATATATATATATATATGTAGAGGGACCGTCGAAGAATTGATATACTGTACAAATTCAATTCCGTTTCACAAACTTTTAGCGTGGTCGCTGTTGTTTTCTGACCAGCGCCGATAAGCTCACCTGAGCTCCTGTCCTCTGAACCTCCTCGTTGCGCTCCATCCAGATTATCTCTTCTTTTACACTGCAGAATGACACCAGGGGTACCAGAGCCGCAGACATTTCCGTTACGTTCGTCTGAAAAGAAGGAGTGATAGTTGCAGAGCCACAGAAGCGGCAGCTCGTCCGTCCCAGCGTCTGCGCTGTGGCTGGCTCCCGTCCTGCGGTTGTATGCTTCACGGAGAACGACTTCGAGGGCCTGCTTACAGTGAGATATTCACACTCGCGTATGAATATTCCTCCCCTCGAATGATGTTTTGAAGCTGAGCAGAAAAGTTGTCCCGTGTCGTCAACGCTCGAAGTTTTCGGTTTTAGTTCTCCATGCGCCGAAGTAGCTGCAAGCATGTGACAATATGTCAAGTTTCGGTCGTTTAACGTGGAGCAGTTGCCACCGGGGGGCGGAAAGCCAACACGCACGTCAGGAGCCACTTCTTCGAACGGGAGGAAGTGGTGTTTAGTGCTTGTGTACGTCGGCATCAGTATATCTTATATTTTTTAGCGCGTTGCCAGAGTAACGTCCCAGTCGCCTCCGGCCTAAAAACATTAATGTTCTGGCGTGATCTCCCAGAGCCCTGCAAGCTGGTCTTTTTTTCGCAGGACTCGCTCCGGCCACAAACCGGGTTCTCATGTGTGCAACGATTTCTCGCAAGCGACCCGACTTGAATAAACGGCCGTTGCCCGTGCGGCCGCCACAGCGTTCTCGGCTGCTGCCCCTGCAGTTCCGTTCTCCACTGGGACTGCCATGGTAGTGGACTTGCTGCTTCAAGGACATGTCCACAGCGCTCTTCATCAAGCCCACATGGTACCTGTTTGCCGCCGAAGTACAGCGAAGCGCGGGGGCAGACAGAGCAGCTTGTTGACGTGAAACAGTTCTACGGGGAGGAAAAAGTGTGGATGTGGGGAGCAGCTGAGCACGCATCACAAACGTCGGATCCTCCCTGTAAGTGCCGGCCACAAAGAAGTTTCTCCTCTGTCTTGGCCCATGGATGAGGATGCGCGAGGGCAGTAGCCGACGCCACGAACATCCAGAGCATCGCTCAACAGCCGGCAGGCGGCAATCTGATGACAAGGGCCGGCAATTGTATGCTGCGAAGATGTGTCAACCTGCCAGGTTGTCAACAAGTTGTCACGTCAGACGCGACTGCAGACGGCTTCATCAGATACCGAGCTTAGAGTTGGAGGGGTGAGCATTTGTCTCTTGTAGAGAAATGCAGTGGTCCTTCTGCCTCGCTACGTCTGTTTCTGTTCTTCTGATGTAACGTCCTCTCCCTTCCTCCGGTGTTGTACTTTGGATTTCCGGTGGAACATCATTATAAGTCCATACCCTTTTCTTGCGAACAGCTTCACATATGTGTTCATATATTTATATGTGGATACGTGTATTGAGAACGAGAGAGGGAGAAAGGGGGAAATTACATGAGGTACGCGCTACAAAGACGAACTCCACTTCTTATGCCCCTCTACTGGAGATTTTACATCTGCCGTGTACTCACCACTCTCGGTAAATTCCACCAGTCACGGCCTCCTTTCGACAGACGAGAACACTAGGCATTTGTGAGTGATCCTCTCCCCCTCACGGGGGAGAGCCAGTTGGCAGCGGCGTGAGCTCGAGTTTAACGCGTTTTATGAACGTTATAGGCTTTAGTGTTCACAGCGAGGAAACATGAATTGGACAAGGACTGATACTTTCCCAGGCGTCCAAATGCCACGTCCCGCGGGATATAGAACAACCCGTGCCCGTGAAAATCTTTCCAGGATGTGTACTGGCTTATCACCATAGCAAGTAATTATCGCGTGTAACGATGCAGACATGCCGCCGCCACCGAAAAAGCTCAGCTAATCCTGTTTGTTTCTCCGTGCTTCACTGACAGTTAGAATTCACCTGTCGCCCTGATCCGTAAAGTCCCAAACTACCGAACACGTGCAAGTACGGCTCTTCTACGACATCAAATGCGCAGATCAGAAGCCAACGGCACACATTTTACGTACATTTCCCATACGGCCGACGTGTGAAGTAACCAACGAAGTATTCCGATATCGTCCACCCTCTTTGATAAGCGCGCGGCTCAGGGGATGATCAATACTCAAGTGATATATATTCCACACGTGCAACAGTTTTTAACTATGTGTTACGATGGCCTTTATCTTCTGACGTGAATTGCGGCTGGGTTCGACACCGTGGCGACAAATGAATTACGTGCGCTCGCGAGCGCCGGGCAGCATACATCTTCAACTGCGGCAACTGACTCGAGAGAATTATGAGAAGTGCACTCTGTGACATCGTGAATTTGGGTGAATCCAAAGACCGAAGACCGTGACTATACCTCTGCCACACAGGAGACGCCCCATGCACCTGGAGTTACCCCACCGCTCTGTACTTGATGGGATCGAGGGAACCATAATATTACTGTAGTCTTTGAGCTGCCTTGCGAATAGATTCTCAGGCTCTACTACGCACTACACATTACTGCATTCTTCGTACTGAGTAGGGCGTGTCTGGTAGCTCTGTTGAAAGTAATACATTCAGCCCTCGGGGGAACCTCACTGTATGTTCAACATAAGCAAGTACTCACTATAGATGAATGAGCCCAGATAGACTGCGTAGCTCTGGCCCTCGATGGACGAGTGTGGACGCTGTGCGAGAGCACGATGTAAGAACAGCTCGTAACTACAAGTGTTTTTTGACACTAGTGTGCAAAACGTGTGAGCTGTCAGTTGACCCTTCCAGCGGGCACTGCACCTGGGATTATGCTAGTCGCACCAAAGTCATTGTTGTCATGCTCTAAATAGTAATGGTGCTAATCCTCCTCACACATACCGTCTTGCATTGCGCGTGGCAAAAAAACCCCGGGTAACACGGTACCCTTGGCTACAGGGCACGCGTACGACCGCGGCTGGCTGCCGGCTTGGTACGCCGCGCAAATTAGCCGAACGAATTGGAACACCCTCCTTACACAAGCAACCAATCAAAAAGAGTGGTAGTGGGCTAGCTAGAGCGACGCACTGCAATCCTGTTCCATATTTCTGAAATGCCCATGCATTTCAATGCTGGTTACAAACGCATTATCGCATCCCGCAGCATCACTACGTTTGACTTCCCATTTTGTCCCCCGTTCCTTCTTGTTACAAGCGAATCAACTCTTTTCTCGAAGATGTCGGCCGAACAGGTACAAGCAGAAACAAGCAAAGGTTTCGCGGAAAAGGCGAAGGACACGATGGCCGCTGCAGGTGAAAGTGCCAAGAACGCGGCAGTTGATGCGTACCACGCAGCTAGCGAGAGCGTTTCAAACCTAGCTAAACATATGACTGGGGAAACGCACGCTGACACTGCAAAACAAAAAGCTTCTGAAGCCGTTTCGGCGGCTGAGGAAGGGGGAAGCAACGTGGGCGAGTGCATGAAGAGCGCGGCTGAGGACGTCAGAGAAGCTGTCAGCCGACACCCAGACGTGCCGCCACACGACTAAGTTGACGTGACAGGAACTGCAGTTGAGCTACGATACCGGTAGAATTTCACCAGGGCTATAAGCGCCGTGCAACAAGCATGATGACGGCGTTCGTTTCACAGAGGCCAGCCTCGTTCCGTTTATGTGCTGGTGGAGCGGCAACACTTTTTCGTGACGTGGTTCATTATGGGGTGCTTTACGTGAGTATATGATCGATTATGTGTACACCTTGGTTAAAGGATTTTCCAACTTTTTAGAGTGTTGGTGATGTGACGAAGGCACGTTCACATTGTGCCGGTGCGGCCTCGAGACGCGTCTGAGCGACTGATCGCGTGTGCTGCTCTCGTTTGAAACGTACGTCTACCCAAGTTGTGAGAGGAAAAATGTGGCAGTACAAATAATACGCTTTTGCTGCATATGCAGGTGGCCGTCGAATTCCTTGGTTAGAAACATGTTGAACTGGGCCGAGCCTGTTCATGATGGCCGGTATGTACGAAGTAGAATCTCGCGCGTGTGGCAACGGCAGTCCACATGCACGCTCAAAAGGTGTGGTCACGGAAAAACCTAGGAACATTCTTTTGCTCCGGAATGATTGTTGTCGCTCACTTTGCTGAAGATGACTAGGAAATACTTGTGGTTAAATTTAGGGGAGCGACATGGAAGACCTGTTGAAACGTTACTTGCAAATAGGCTCCCACGCTACACGGTCTACTCTGATAGAATCGTAGAAGTGTCCGTTTATCAACTGAGAGCACGCGTGGGCAAACCATTACTGTCACAGCTGTACTGAGGTGCCGTGCGGTAAGATTGCCTCTTTGCGCATTCGATTCTCCGTGCGCTTGTATTCAGAAGCAACGCAAGGAGGTACATCACTGGTTTCTAGGTGGTGAATGCTCATATTACTGGTAAGTGGGTGGCTGTTCTATCCCGTCACGTGCCGTTCTGCGTTCTGGATCCGCCGCGGCGAAGCGTAAACGAGTCTCCCGGAGACGCAGTCCGGGGGGACAAACGACAGTGTATGCTGCACTCCTGAAAGACGCTATTATCCGCGCCACGTTGCTCCTCTTCTTGCGACAAGCTGATTTGCCTACAACTCTCTAGTTTCAACACGTCACAGATCGAGCTTCGCGTGCTTCTCCAAGTCTGGTTGCGGAGATCGTATACAGTGAAGTAAATTTCTCCACCATATGTTGTTCAAAGCGGCATCGCCTGTTCGGTTCTTCTAAGAGAGGAACGCAACACTACGTCTCCGTTCAACGCAGTGCAACCACTTGGCACAGTTTCATGCATGGACATACAGACGACCTAGTGCGAGAACACTATACAGGTAAGCGCAGCCACCTGATCTACTGCGCTTAACCTGGTCTAAAGTAGGCACTTTAATCTGCATCACTCCAGAAGCGCTGCAGCAGCTATCTCTTCTCGGTGGGAGTGTGTGTGCCTGATAACTGCACCGAAGAAATCATGGAGTTTCAGGGTAGTAGTGCGCGAAGTCACCCGGAGGCAGGAAGTCTACTTTCTTTTTGGTGCATTTAAACACGTCAGCAGCCTCCTCTATCGCCCCAAAGTATATTAATGCGTAATAAAAAGAAATACGGCACACGAGTGTGCTTCCTTACGGAGATGCGACCGCGCTGGCAGGTTGGTCGGTGAAAAAGAAACACTGTCAGTATGGTTTGGTATCCCCCCTGCTTCGCGGCCCTGTACTTCCTCATAATGTTCTTCTGCTTGCAGTTAATGCGGAGGGCCAAGGCGTGAGCTCATCACAGCTTCTTCCAGTTCTCCTTGGTTGGTTTTCAGGGACAAGGACACCGAAACAAGCAGACGTAACCCCTTTTTCGAGGCACACACTCTTCAGGTGTACGGCTCCGTCGTGCCCCCATCGGTGCGTGATGGCGCCATAATTCGTGCGCCGGTAGTTATGCACAAAGGCGGTTGATGTGGTCTTTGTCGTTGGTAGCAAGGTCCCCGGAAGCATGCTGCGGCAAAGCTTATTCTTTTGTAACTTTTTAGTAGAGCAACGAAGACAGGATAGAATTGCGTTACCTTCGTAGATCGTCCCTTGCTTCCATGTTGAATCCAGCCCAGGTGTTTCGCCCACGGCAGAAGACCAGCGCATCATGAGCATCAGCAGCAGACAGAAGCACTGAAACACAAGCTCCGCACACGATGGACCACCTTGTGCGACGCAGGCGAAATGTTTCACTGAACTCACAACTGCGCCCGTAAATGTTCCAGGCGACAGGCGCGATATTAACCCACGACAAAATTTCGTGTGAGCTTCTTCGCCAGAAACGGCTTTATCATAGCCATAATCACGCGGTACGTAGCAAACCGTAGGATTAAAACAAAGTGAACTGTCTCCTGGTAGAAGACGCTGCAAGTTCAGCCCAGACAATCCCGTTCGACGTTTCCCCCTGGCTGCAGGCCTTCCTGATAAATAGCAGATCTGCTCGCCAACGTCGTGTACGCTTCCGTCCGGCTCCTATGCACGTTGGACGCCTGCGCCAAAGACCAGTGTCTGTTCGCAGCAGGCGGACGCACCGCACTTTTCCTGTTTTGCACTTGCACATCGCACGGTTTAGAGGCCTCTTGTAAAGAACGCTACTGCTAAGGAGTGACTTCCAGTGAGATATATATGTATGCGGTGCACTCGTATGCTCCTCATGTGCTGCACTTTTGGGGGATGACACTGCGCCTCAGCGGAATGAGGCACTGTGAAACGTCAGGCTGTTCGAAGGGTTGGGTATGTTGATGGATCCGCGTCGCACGTGCTCACTTTTCATGGACACTAAAAGATGTGCTCCAGGAATCTAGTGTTAAGCACCATTTGTAGAGGACGTGTATCTGGTCTTAAGGGCCAGAGCCAACGTAGCTCTGTTGTTGTCAAAACCAGTGTTCCTGCGCGATGCACTTAGTAGAGATACGATGCCCGTCACCCACTGCAAATGCACGTAAGCGACTGCAGAAGCATAAGGCGACAGAACGTAAGCGAGACGGACTCCCACGTGGGTGTGTAAAGTCTTTAGAAGAGACGGTATTTACGACACATCACAAAGTGTGCTGCCAGCTGCAAACAACTATGCCCGTGCATTTGTTTGGGTCGCTGTAATCCTTTTCTCACTACGGAGTAGAGCAGCGTTCTCGCTTTACTTAAAGAACATCACGTTTCAGAACTCTGATACCGACAGCGAAGAGAGTTCCCCTTATCACCACACTTGCACACCTGCGACACCTCTCTTAAACACAAGTGTCTACCAACACCGACTTTTAAAGCTTCGGCGTTGTACCAGTGGCATAACAAACGTCACGCTGCTCATAATTATTTACCCATCACATTCATCGTAATCATTCACGCACCACATTTGCTATAAGATTTCTGGATGACCTGTGCTTAACACTTCGGTGTTGTTCATAGGCGCACCAGTGCTCCTTGTACGGAACCCCACCTAACGCAAGGAGGCCAGAGAACGCCAAAAAGAAAAGGGAATAGGATCTTCATATCACAGTTTCAAGAGCTGGACACTATTTTTTTGGTAATTGTCGCCCTTCAGCTCTTCAGCTGTTCCTGCAGGTCCCGTTCTCTGGCTCACAGTTCAGGAAAATGGTGCTGTTGCTTTCTCTTTCGCAGCGGACGCAACATCTTGTGCTGCCTGGCCCGTCTCCTTCACCCCTTCACCAACAGCCGAACCCACTGCCACACCCGTCTCATACGCGGCAGCACCCGCACGCCTGGCCGTATCAGTTGCTGTGCTCGCAGCATCTCTAATCTTCTCACCGGCAGTGGATCCATAATCTCTTATGGTGTCCACCATAGAGCTGCCGGCGTCTTTGCCTCTCTCCGCCGCTTCTGCAGCGTAACCCGTTCCTTTTTCGTATGCAGCACTAAGACGGTCGCCTGCAGCACTACCTGTATCACGGATATTTTCCTTGATAGCGGCTCCGGCCGAAAGACCTTCACCTTTCATCTCGTGGAGAGTGTCTGACATTGTCGAGACTTTTTGGACATGAAGGACCAAGAGAAGTGGTCGTACGCGACGAAAAAGTTGACTTCGAAATGAAATTGGTCCACAGCGTGGTATATAAACTAGCGGTGCTCCTTGCGGAAAACCCAAGGGAAAACAGATCTAGATCATGAGGAGGACGAGTGAATCATACAGTGATTGAACTATCCGGCGCTGTGGTGTGTTGACTGGAATTGCGCGGCGCACGGTTGCGGCGGCATTAGCAACGCCGGATGCCTCCACCTAGTGTAAAGAAACACCTTGACAGCTCGAAAACCTGGCAGGACAATGTGGTGCGGTGGACCACCCCATCACTGGTGGTGGAAACTGCGTGACGCTCTTTACCACCCGTGCGTGGTTCAAGAGGCACGCGGAAACTAAGCTTTTGGCAACAAAATTTTATGATGTCGCTGATGATGGAGGAGTTTGTTGGAAGAGTCCATACGGTAAAATCTGAGGGTACTCCTGGGCTGTGGTGTCGGAGAAAGTAGGGGTCAATGGAGGTCGCCGAAATCGAACCTGACATTATGCTTGAAGCGAGATGCCTAGGCTGCGGTTGTTGCCGAAGTACTATTAATGTTTATAATAAAGTACTGTGCACGTGAAATCCGCGTGTCCTGTGCAACGGTCACCTCACCTTAAGACCTTTGAATAAGGGCCGACCGCAGTAAAGCGAGAGGTCAGGCGCGCGCAGGCCTACTCCTACATAGCCGGAGATGTGCCATCGAGCGTCCTCTGTAAGTGAAGGGCCTGCTGAAGGTCGGAGTGTTCCCTCCGATCAGTGTATTTAACACGTTGACCAGAAGGAAGGTTTGTAGAGGGACGGTGAGGTGCACGCTCGACAGCGGTAGAGGAGGATGCTTCTACGCGTGCCATTCCTGCGACCCGCTTTTGTAGACCGAAGAACCGATCACGGTTACCGTCCGACATTCTCGTGCTTCGGCAATATGACAGGACAGCCCACAGTCGCAGTCTAGCTGGAATGTAGTCGGCATGTACCGACTGATGGTGCAGTTTTCGCTTCACATGAAAACTACCCGTAAGGCTGTTCAGGCTGCCCAGGGATCTACAAGCTGGGGCACTCTATTTGAGGGAAGTACTGGCTTGTGACTTTCATGTAGGGTACCACGAGAAACGGTAGATGATACCTTTATCTGTGAGTTTCCAACGGTTTCAAGGTTGTTCACCATGTTTTGATGCTAGATGGTACAGCGGCAACAGACAACCTGCGGCAGTGCCGCACCTGCCGACATGTGAATGCTAGCAACGCCTGCAGGAACTCGTCTCCATGCACTGTGTAAAGGCAGCACGGATTGTGGCGACACGTAAGCCAGGAATGTGCAGGGTCGGACAGCTGCACAACGTATGAGACTTTCAAGAATTGTGAAACGTCGGCGCCTGCCACGTTCGAAAGCCCACGTCGGTATTACCAATTCTGCGCATATCTCCTGAAAACATTTATATTACTTCACACCAGGAAGAAGCGTACATGATGCAACGCAGCTGTGCTCTTTCGCTGAACTACGACAATGCCTGCACCTTGTCTGCACAACAAGCACTTTGGTGGAAGCGCCTGGCACCGTACGTATATAGGTACTTATTTATGAAGACTCACATTCGCTTTCTACGCTGGAACACATATTGTGGGAGAACCGCGACGCAACTTTGGGTGGCTCTCAAGGGTTTATATTTCGCTCTCGGAAGCACCCACTGACCGTATCATCTGTACGCTGTCCTCTCGACATACTTTCACACTAACAACGTGGCGAGCTCAATAGCAGAGGCAGTCGAGCAGTGCCTACCTTGTCAGATCGTCGTCAGGCCCTCCTTTTAATCGCAGCAGAATGAATGTTTCGAGACGCTTCCAATTCGTATCCAAGGACCAAATTGCAATACGCACACCTACAAAAGGCACTTTAGGCCAGTAAACAGTCCAGTAGAGACTAAGACGCTTTTTCCCCTGCAAGAGGACTGAATTAGACGACAGTCGAAGTGTGTCTTCAAAGCCGTGAACGAGCTCCTACAGAACGGTGCAGGGGCCGCCTTTACGTTTGCAGCGATTTGATCAGCCCCTTTCAGTGCGTCGTAGCCACATAGTGCAGAGGTGACCACGGAAATGCGAGACTCTGATTTGGGTCACATCAGTAACTTTCTGCCTCCCTCACCATAATCGTGGACTTTTCTAGTAGGCGATCCCACTAGTTCTTTCACTGGGTCTCACAATTGAGATCTGCGTGAATCGCCACAGGCGTGTGAGCCCTTTTTTCCAGAATGGCGTGGGCAATGCTGCCCCAATGTATCGAAGAATATGCGGCGCCCTGACACCAGCGCCACAATTCGCGTGTCTACCAGCCACACGCGTCTATATAATGTATGTACACCGTGCACGCCTGCTGGTGTTTTCAGATACACCACCTTTCAAGCAAGATCTGAGGGGGCTGCCAGTTGTTACAGATTATAGAATAGCGTCGCACTACGCCCTTATCCGCGGAGCACACCGTTTCTCAGTTTGGCTAAAGACATACGACTGCAGCAAGGCCGACAGATCCTCGTTCGGCCTCGCTCTCCCTCAATCGGCTCGCCTTCCTCAGTATTGAAGCATTCACATCACGTTAGCTAATTCACACCCCTTCACCCGTCAGCCGAATAAAGCAAGAGAGTTTTGTGCTCGTATACTACAAGCTCCTAGCAAGGGACTTTGGACGGGGATCCACACCACGCGTACGTAGACAGCGGAGGAGATGCAGGAGTACTTGTACCTCAGTGTGCCGAAAAGCTACCCAGTGTATGGCCCTAAATACGTCAAAAAAGGAACGGCGACTTCAACACAATTTTCGTGGAAAGGGAACTCCAGAATAGGCTGGACAGCATGATACCTCCGCAGATACCGTGCACCGTGTCCGCCGTACTACCGCTCTCTGCAGTGTTGTTTCTTCCATAGACGAACATTCCAGCTCAGAGAGCGGAATTAACGTGTCTCAGTGACGCTGCCGGGGACCGTGGATGCTGCCGAATACGACAGATTACAAGACTCCGGAGACATAAGTAAGGAGAAATAAACAAGAGACATGGCCAGATTGGATGATTAAGGTCTAAAAGTGCGTGAACAACTACAAGCGTACCGGGGAAACGATAAGGGCTTAACAGTGGCACAGAGTTTGTGTCTAACGCCAGAGGGGCACACAATGGAAACAGGCACTCGCGCACGGAATGCGCTGCAAAGCTTCGCTAGGAATCTCTAAAAACCCATCAATGAGAATGATGTGCCGACGAAAACAACGAAGCGGAGGTACGTTGGCGTCCGATTGTGCTGGTCAATTTTTTTCAGAAAATGGTCCTCGCCACTGCTTGTAGTGAAGGACGAATGTGTTACTATTCTTAACGCGGAAAGTAGCTGTGTTGCGCATTCCCAGACATTTCAAACATGACGTCATACTTCCAGGGTTTTGCCGCTCATTTCCTTTTTGAAGGCAGCACAATCCTCAACGTGAGAAGCGGAGCACGGAGGACGAGGTTCCACTTATGGAGACTACTGCACGCGTCCATCACGGATAACGATGGTGTTGCGTCTTGTACAAAATATATCTTCTCCCATACCCCCAAGATACGCAAACGGGTGCGCACCTCCCCTACTTAACCCCGTCCGTCTCGCAGAAAGCCATACTTCGCAGTCACAGAATTGTACTTCACCGCAGCACCTCGCTCCGGCGCCATCCGTCCTCACCGCTGTAGCAGGTGTACGAACAAATCTGTACAAATCAAGTACAAGTGTTTCACCATTTGCCGTGGAATTAGAGTCACAGTCGATTTTATACACGAGATTGGCTCTACTTTCTTCCACTTGCCCTGTAGGAGTTGGCCAGCACACGTAATTGCAGTAGGATTGTGTGAGGGGAAGGCAGGTCCGGTGGCCGTGTTGGGTTGGTAAATTTTTTTTGCTGGCCAAAGTGTATAAAACTGTCCTGGTGAATGCCGTGCGTCCGTGCGCACGACGATCGTGGTGACCACGGCACGTACTTTTTACAGCGACTCTGCAAGCGTGTTTCCGAGTCAACACAAACGGTAACCTACACCCTTAGAACTGACGCTGCCTAGGACGTTGTGCCCTACCACTTGTGGTTTTGGATTCGTCATGCCATCCTCGATGGGACATGTCAGACCATTCTCAGCTCTCAAACGCACTTCCACAAACGTTCAATGGATTCACGTGGTGACGCTGTTGTAGAAGAACGAGTTACGTCACTGAGATTCCCGCACATCTGCTGTAGAACTGGGCGATTTCTTCCAGTGTCTCTTCCCAAAAAGCACAACGAGGCAGGGGTATCCGCGCTGTTGGGCAGCTGCGATTCTTTGATTGGCAGTTTCTATCCAGTGCAAGTCCTCTCTCGATGCGATCACCGACCGTCACCAGTGTTCAGTGCTGTGGCACCGTCGCCTCGTTCCCCGTCTGCTGACAGCAGCTGACCGTGAGCGGCTGTTGCGCCACCATTGTAATTATTATGCCCGTGCGGAACGGCCCTGACTTATCGCAAGCCGCGACACTTGTACGCAGAGCTTTTCAAAGGGGTTGAAGAGATGGAAAGGGCCTACTCTTTTCCGGGCGACAACTATTTCCTTGTCTGCGTTCATCGCACACATATACGTTGTAGAGATACGAAATTTCAATATACATGGATATACGCTTGTGTGCGTATGCAGGAAAACGGAAGTGCACACATCGGCGGCACATATCAATACACTTTTGAACACACAGACGAACAAATGTAAGCGTACGGAGAGACAAATAATGGCCAAATATTTCTTTAAGAAGACCCCTTACCGCGCCAGACAGTAGATGAATGTCTCTTTGGGAAGACTCGTTACTCCGTCAAATAGTAGACGAATGCCTTGTTTGGGAGATTTGTTACTCCGCCAAATAGGAGACGAACACCTGTTCTGGAATTCTCGGTACTCGATCTTGCGCTGGTCGCGGCGTGGCACGGACGGGGTCCGCAAGGTAGGGGGGGGCCTGGAAAAGACATGGACTTGAACGTGCAAGTGCATTTTTTCGGGGTAGGTGTAGACTTTCAGTCCAATCAAGAAAGTACATTTCCGCCCTACTGTAATTGATACGGTAGTCACAGGCTTTCTCGTAGCGAGATGCACTCATTCAGGCGTACGCATTTCATGAAGCCTGTGCTCTAACGGTGTCACCGCATGAAGCGTCGTCTGCCGTAACCGGCGCCGTCCTGGCGTTCGCCTGGCGTTGCTGGCGAAGGTGCCGCGCACGTTCGTGAACACGTGAGACATACATGTATAGGACAGGCGAGCCCAGCGTTGCATGAGGGACTAGTGCATGTAAGTGGCCTTTACCTACAAAACGCTTTCGTTTTAGCCATCCGTAATGTAATTAATATTTGCAGTTGTGG
This sequence comes from Sarcocystis neurona, assembly GCA_000727475.1. Classification (NCBI taxonomy): domain Eukaryota; phylum Apicomplexa; class Conoidasida; order Eucoccidiorida; family Sarcocystidae; genus Sarcocystis; species Sarcocystis neurona. The sequence continues at coordinate 706,582 of KL647326.1, forward strand.
ACTCCAGCCCGTGCATGCATTTTCATCGCGTACCTGTTTGTTCTGGAAAGCGCCTGTCTCTGTAGCACGTGTACACTGCCACCTGTAGGTAAACAGACGTACAGACGCGACGGTCACGAAACAGACGTGACTGGCACAAGGTTCTAGAAAAAGGGCAGTGCTGTCTTCGTGCAAGGCGGCACTCGAAGAGAGTGCATTCCACTCTGTGTACCCGCCACAAGGGGCGACCTGCGTGCCCACGCAGATACGTGTTTAGCCTAGGCGAGTTCAGCAATGCATGACAGACTAGTGCACGGAAGTGGCCTTCACCGACAAAAGGCTTTCGTTCTAACCATCTGTTTGGCACTTGATATTTGCACCTGTGTACGCCAGCCCGTCTATGCATCTTCATCGCGTGCTAATCTGTTCTGTCCGTGGCGAGTGTCTCTCTTCCTGGCACGTTTACACTGCCACCAGTATATCTACAGACGTACAGACGCGACGGTCACGGACCAGATGTGAGTGTCACAAGGCTCTTGAAAAAAGACAGTGCTGTCTTCGTGCAAGGCGACACTCGAAGTGTGCATTCCACATTGTGTACCAGCCACAAGGGACCAACTGAACACACGGCGTATATCTACAGGGGACATCCTTCAGTCTGTGCTACGCTCGCTTGAGGTGAACTGGCGACTCGCTCGCGGTTCCAAAGCCTCTTCAGTATCTACTGCTCTACAGGTTTTGTAAGCAAAGAGGAGAGTTCAGCTGTGCCATTGCAGCAGCCAATGCCGTGTTGTAACCTTACTCAGCTTCTCAGGACGGCGGGGTTGTGTACATTAGTGAGTTCAAACGTCTCCTATACATGGTGAAGGTAGCCCGTGGGGTTGGGACATGTTCCAAAAGCACAACTCACCAATAGTTACCACTAGCACAGGGGGTGCTGAAAGACCAGGGCCAGTTTGGGCGTCTGAGAATTTTGGCAGACTGCTGTCTGAAGTTCGCTTGTTTGCAATCGTCTCGTTCGTGGACTAGTCGGCAAATCGGCACTTGACAGACTTGATGGAATGGCGTAAGGCGGATCTATGAATTCGTGTGACACCTGTGCTCTATGCTGGGACACGCACACATGTTTGGCACTACATTTGACAGCTGACTTCCCACAAGCGTGGTGAGTATTAACATCGATACGAGCACACACTTGCGGGTGGGTTTCCTCTCGTAAAAACTTTGCAGGTCTCCGGTAAAACGTGCGTGCGTACGGAGAAAATCGAGATGTAAGCGCTCCTATTTTGTGGGACAGTGTCCAACTTGAGGCATTTATGGAGGACGAGTAATGGCGGCGGGGCTGGCACCTGCCTGCTCAGGGTATAAGCGGTGGGTTGTCCGGGGGCATCGCAGCAAAAGCTGGCGATGTATCAAGGTAGAGTGTGAGATCGTTTCGGCAGAGACACTCATGTCCTTAGTAACAGGGCCCGCATCTCGTAGCCAAACTTTATGCATCTTCTGCGTAAGAGTTGCAACGAAAGCTTGGTGGAAACATGCCCTCACAACCAGTCTCCTCCACAGCGCAAGTGCAGGGTGGGCCGGACACTATCAATGAAGGCGCACGTGGAGGAAAAACACATACACACAGGACATGCCTTTGCGCTGAGGTGTGAAAATCTAATAAATAAGCAGTTGTGATCTCGGGTAGCTGAGGTAATTTGATTGCTTGTACGTTGTGGTGAGGGACGGCGTCCTGGCCCCATCTCGTAACATCGTGTGCAGGAGGTCTGGTCGGCCGCTGTTGATGGACTACCGAATCCCTTTTCTTTAGCGCCTAGCTTAAAAAGACATCAAAATGTCGCCGCGGGACAGTTCACTGCATGCGCCGGACATTGTTCCGTCTGGATAAGCATATTCGTCTGCGGCGGAAAGGCAAAAATAAGAGGCCTGTGTGGCAGCGCTGAAACCCACTGCAGCACCGCTTTGTATTCCGGGGACGGCGCGTTAAAGTCGCTCCACGAGAGCAGCCCTTGTGCGGGCAGATGGAGGCGAAAGGGACGGAAGTTTTTCTTTCCGTAAGTCTGTACGACTGGCGCGGTAAGCAAAAACGTGTGTCACGCTACAGGGGCTAATAATTTGCTTAAAGATAATCGCGGTGCGAAGGAGACGTTGTCGAATGTGGTTGGCTGGGACAACGGCTTCACTTCAGTGACCGACGGAGGAATCACACATAGTGATCACAGAACTGAAAACCTGCTCGGAAACAAACACCTGAGTAACTACCGGAGTGTTCAGAAACGTACAGTCCTCCGAATGGCATTATCACGCGGGAACTAACTGAACGCGTATCGTGACCCGCTGAGATCTGTATCCTCTGGGTTGCTTAGACCGCAGACGTTGCTTTCACAGTGACGATGTTTGCCTTCGGACAACCGTCCCGGGGAAGACGAACGACAGCGACGCGTGGCAACTTTGCATTTTAGCAACGCATCATTCCTGCAAGGATAGAAGATAACTTATGAACATTTGGATGCGACATTGTCTAGATGAAGCTGATGCGTGCGCTTGCAGTGTACACGAAGTTGCAGAACAAATCAGAGCTCTGACGGCCGCCACTCCGAGTCCGTCTCGGCCGGCGAGCACTGTTTTGAACTGCAGTCAAGTCGTCCATTATTCCGAGTGCAGCTGAGTCAAAGGCGATGCAGACCGAAGAAGGCGGCAGCGCCGTCTGTGAAAACTCTGGCATATTCCAGCACTCGTTGGAGGCCAAACGGCTCAAAATGTGAACACAGCCCTGGAGCTCTGAGTCAGCCGTCGGGAAGTATGCTCCTCGCAAGAAAATTGATGCTGTCCCCATGCAATTGCTTGAGCAGGTGAGAGTCGTTTTTCCTAATTTCGGTGCTTCGCCCTTGTAACAGTGAGCTCTCTTTCTTGACGGACAACGACGTAGCCAATGGACCAAACGTGTACACCGACGCTTCTTGTGGTCTCAACATGGGCTGATTCAGGAAGACTCACGCATTCGACGTGCAGGACCACGGTTTAAAGTCTTTGGTGAGAATGCCCTATTGGACGTGTTGTGATGTACACAGGTGCACGAGCGTTGTTCGGAACACAGCTCCTGTTCTGCTGCGACGTCCGTAAGATTCTCAAGTTTGCCATGTGGCGTTAAGTCTGTCGCGTGGTAGCTGTCGCAAAGGAGGGCAGGGCTGGCGCGTGCCCCGTGTTATTGCTTTGCCTTGCTCTGCAGAAACAGGTAACAGCCGAGGAAAACTCTTCAGACCTGCCCTGCTGTGCGGCGGAGCTCCGCGTTGCTGCACAAGGTGGCGGACGAGAGCTGTTGGACCGTGCCTTGGTGAGAACGGCTCCGGCAAGTGACGAGTACGTGAATACGACATGTATTTGCAGAGAACGTCCTCTGTGGTTAAACAAAGTATGATAGTGTCGGACTACGCTTATGCTCGGAACATCGACGCCTTCTTGTGAGAGGGCTAAAGGCTATACTGGAGCGCCTTGTGGAGTGCTTACGTTGTTGAACGTAAGGCAGGCACAAATCGTACAGTCCCTGATATGCCAGTGCAGGCGGGGGAAAGCAGCAGCTTGCTCCGATTCTCGCGAATTGTTACAGCAACTACATACTTCCAGAGCGCCGTAAGTGTCTCAATGGACTCCAGTGGTGAGAGGCGCCTCCCCTGGTGATTCTCGAAGTAGAGTGGCGGTTTCACTGCTGGAAATGCGCGCGCACACCGTACGCAGTGGCACTTCATACAGCGAAACATGTTCGAATGGGAGAGGAGGCAGCCGCGAGGAATGGTGTTGATGATATCTTAGTGCGTCCAGGTACACGACACAGAGAACTTGACCGATGCAATGGCACTAAGTGACAGAAATCCGTTGTGAACGTACCGAAGAAGTCAACCCGTACAGACACTCAAGAGTCATGTGCTGTGCTGCAACGGGCAGACAGAGTCTACTTTGAGGATATGACGCTCTCTAAGGTACTGCACCTTGTAACGTCCGTGACACTCGCTTATGGTGGAGCACGGATAGTCGCTTGCTGATCCGGCAGACACCAAGGTTTGCGACATTGTGGCCTTCTACAAGCGTGCCTGCTGGTTTGCCTGTATGACACCTTTAAATGTGCCACTCACACAGGACACTGTGCACGTGAAGCCCGCCTGGAAGCGGCGAAAAACTCCTGAGACACGGAAGTGGAGGGATGAGCAAAAAGAAAGCGAGACACACAATCTGTCCGCTTGACCGTGGAGCTGACATGCGCGTGTTAGCGTTGCAGCGAAAAGTACAGTATACACAATTTCACAGTGCTACGAAGAGGTGCAGGATAAGCTGCAGGGGACCCCCTGCTGCAGAATCGGCCTGAGTTCTTTGCAGCGGAGGGAACAGAAACTGCACTGCGCAGAAGGACGTGTTTGTAGAAGTAACACACCCGTTTAGCAGAGCCGGCTTTCTTTTAAACGACTTGGGGCTCCACTGGTCCTTTGTCTCTAATGGGAATCAGAAGACGCGACGATGCTACGCAGATCTGTGCCTGTGTTTAATGTCAAAGAACTGCTCCGTGAGGACTGTCACGTAGAGGACCTTCGGCTACTGGTTGAGGGTCGGCAGAATAAAATGGAGTGTGTCTCTCAGTGCACTCTGAATTCTAAAGATCCGTGGTCTGCGAGCCTCTGAAAGACAGTGATTCAAATTGGGGTCTCATACTTCTAGCCTAAACGCGTGTGTTGTGAAATGGATAGAGTCAGCTGTGTGCTGCAGGAGCCTGCTACGTTGTCGAAGATCCGCACGTCCAACAGAAACACACACACACGCACACACACACGGAAGTGGACAAGCACTGGTAGTGAACACGATGACACTGTGCATCTGCTAAGCGCCAGATTGTGCTTCACTCGTGGGTACACTATGCGGTGTTCGATGAAGAGAAATAACTGGGGAACACATGCAAGTTGACTAGGGCCGTTGCAGGGCAGGATCTCGTAGAGGACCTAGAGAGATTGCTGTCATGCGTGTTTGAAGGGCAACGCATTACACTGGCAGAATAAGTGATGAGCTGTTCTAAAAAAGAGGAGATGTCATGTCGAATTTTTGTGAATCTATGGTCGGATATGGGCTGACGCACGCACGGTGGAGAGGACAGAGACGCTAGTCCAGACACGTCGCGACGGTGTGGCGCTTCGCTGAGAGAACCGTGGTTTGAAGTAATGATCGAGCTGGGGTGACGTTGGCCCGTATTAGTACAACTGGATGCTGCATATTTTTACAACCAACATGTAGGCCGGAGTGCCGGGTGCGGCCATGTTACCAAAAATTTGTTGCAACAAGAGCCCGGTGCCAATGAAAGAGTAAACTGACCGTTTAGGATGCGTCTGCGGCTGCCGTGTCGTATTGAACTCGGCCGTCGAACGATTACACAGACCCTCGCAGTCAGCGGAACACTTGCTCGCAAATCGAACGATGGCATCGTACTGGTATTGAGCGACAGTTCACCTTTTGTCGCGGACCTGAGACGTTAGCGGCTGCTCACGTGTACAATGGCGAGGTATACAGGTATTTATAGCATCGAAGCTCGTGAGAGCTGTAGGTGTCAGGCTTGATCGAACACTTTGTTCCAAATCCACGCTCATTTGACTGGAAGCGAAGCTTGGAGACTGGTGACAAGAACTTGAGTTGGGGGTTGTGAGTGGGCCGTAGACACTGTGAGAGACCAAGCAAACCAGTCCTTTCCAGAGACGCGCTATGTGCGTCCGAAATCGAAGCGTATGACTCTACCCTAAAATGAGGTCCAGGAATTCTTACGCATAGTCTCAGCACAGCAACGAGCGCAGTGCTCCTTCGATCGCTTCTTTTCTATGTATAGCGTAGGTGACACCCCCTTCTGCGTGAGAGATGAACCGTGAGTTCAAATTATTGTGTGCGGTAGGTACGGGTCACCCAATAGTACAGAAAGCGCGATAAAACTTGGGAGCATGAGTGGTGAGGTTTCTCGAAGCACGTGTGTGTTCTTGCAAGGTTTAGCCAGGAACGAGGAAAAACGTCTAAACTTGCGTACAAAATTGTCTTTAGTAGTGTGGCAGAAACCGGACGTGCTCAGAGAGTATTCGTTGCGGGGCCGCGCGCCTAAAGGTTGGGATTTTCGTAGACCGGATAAGTATCACCAGTGTCCCAGCAGGACTGTGTACATCTTTTCCCTCCTCAGCATCTCCGAAGTTAGTAGACGCGCTACGAGGCAGTATGTGTAGCAGCTGAATGATACGGAAAGTCCGCGCTTCAGAGGACAGGGGGCCCTGTTGTCGATTTCCACCTCGATACTCAACGAAATGAGGACTACAGAGAAAGCCCCCCTGGGTAGTGCGTTCCACGTATGAATAGACGACTGGCGTCTACGAAGTCCGCAAAGGCATCAAACATAGCTGCGGAAGGGCGTGCGACCCTTTTCTGCTTTTGGCTGTTACGTGAAAGACTGCTGGTGAGAATCTCGTGTACACTCGAAGGCTGTATCTCTTCAACACTTGCTATGGATATCTGGTCCAATTTCGCCCCAGCTTAGTCAGCGGTGACAAAGGTCTCACAGTGGCGTAAGGCCACCTCGGTGCGGCAGTCCCGAGTTGACCACGAGGAGGTACTGCCAACATCCGGCAGCGTAGACGCACGTGCACGTGTGTATGCCTGGGCATGCATTTTTACAACTGCGAGTGTACGAATAAGTTTTCCGCTTTGTGGGAACGTGTGTGTGAAGTGCACTCGGCTGAAACTTTAGTCTGACCCAAAGGAAGAACTGTAGTGCATGTTTATTCGTATAAAGTGTGGACTCGTGCGTACAGACGTAGAACTGTGCGAATGCGTGTAAATATTTGTGTTCCAGCTTCGGCTGCGTCTGAGTGAGGCCGGAAGAACCACCTGCTCGACATCGAGGGAAACGTGTCATTCAACAAGATACCCTCTGCTGCTGCAGCGACATCGGTCTGTGCACTCCTATACAGCAACTATGACAATTTTCAGCGTGCTTCACTCTCTACACTTGTGAAGCTGACGGAGCATTGATTCCAGCAGTCACCGTTGTCGCCCACACAGGGACAATGGCTTTGTCTGCATGGACGAACAAGAAAGAGCGTGAGGCTGCACAGACACTATGAGACGTTGTGCCAGCTGCTGAAGGTTCAAGCTAGCGATCTTCGCTGTGGTGCCATGTTAAGTAGTTTCGTTGTCGAATCCCGCCCGTAATTGTATTGCCCCTGTTCTCGACAATGGAAATTGTTGTGCTAGGACGCATGGTGCGTGTCACGGCTCCGCTTAACCTCAGGTGGACAACTACTTTGGTAGGTGAACAGCACGATGCGAGGCTGCCAGGCATTTTCGGCATTCTTGGGTAAACCGCACGCCATCATACTTTTGGTGCCTAGTTTCGTGTTGGGCTCACCGACTTCGCGTTGAGTTTACGGCATGAAAAGGGAGTCCGCTCGCAATCCATGCAAGAGTCGGGGATGAGCAGTAGAGGGGAAAAGCAGGCTCAGAATTGCCTGACAGTGGTTTGTGCTTCGTTTAAGCCACCAACATAGTTACACAATTGAAGTCCTGCAGGAATACTGAAAGCATACCCGCTTCGTGACTTCCTTTGTACTGCTGTAGTGAGCACTGGTCATCATAGAACGCAGTGGCCTTCATATAACGCCGCGTCCAGCAGTAGAGACACACTATGTGGTTCTGCCTACTGCGTCAAAATTCAGAAATAGTCGCCCTTCAATTCCGAATACGCCCTACCGTCCATTTCATCTATATGAAGTAGAATGCTTGAAATGATCATTAACGCAAACCAACGAGATCACCCTCACACCTGTTTCGTCTGAGCGTTAGGAATTGACGGGTCACGCCGCCATAGATATTTGCCTGCTAGTGTGTGGTGCGAGGACTGAAGCGGATTCGTCTTCTGACTCTGAAATCGCTGAGTCCGATGCAAGCTCTTTTATTCGACAAAACAAAAGGGAAGGCTCACGAAATGTGTACCGTGGGGTCGGTGCGAATTTTTGAGAGGCCTCCGGAAGCATGAAGAACATTAATGTCAACAGCGCCAACTGTTGGTGTTGTCACTACGGGAGCAAAGAAGCCGCGCGCAAAGGACTACGTGCCCACCCGTGGTGTCCGGTAAGCCAACAAGATGGTGAATGATGTTCTGAGAGCACACAGCACGCTCGGCGTACCTGCTGGACGGCAAAAGTACAATGCGCACGAAATGCGCGCACAGACGAGGGAGGACTGGCAGGCAAGGGGGCGTATGTAGGCAATCACAAGAGAAATTTACAATGGAGGCATCCACAGACTCCAACTGCTCTTGAATGAAGTAAGCCATGTACCGTCCGCATGGAAGCTCTTGCTTAGAATGTGTTTCCTGTCGAGTTCTGTCGACGTCAAAGTTGTTTTATGAAGCGCTGGCGTTCTGGACTCTCGACTCCTTGAGTTGGAGTTACAGAAAATCAAACATTCTAAGTACGTGGAGCAGCAATGTACTTTGGTTACAGGGTTCAAGTGCTGGATTAATTAGCAAAGCCCACGCCCGCGTAGTTGCCTTCTCAAGCCTCAGGTACGTTCACTATTGCACCGCTACTGCAGAGCATTGTCGCAGGAAAAGCAGTGTCACAGGTGCCGGCCTTGTGCGTTTGAGCCTCGTTGCGGTTCACAGTTCTCGGAGGTGGAAAGTTCTCTTACCGTTACAAGCTAAGAAAAATCAATACTTCGAGGTGCCTTATATATGAACGGACGGGAAAAAATTCCGACAGCATCAGCACGTAAAGGAACAGAGACGTCTGAGCATGCCGGTGAAAGCCGAGTTCATTTAAAATCTGTTGCGGCGGCAGGGAGCTGACACCAGGAGGAACGGCAAAGCAGATGCACCAGCACACACTCGCGTATACGCCAGAAAGCAAAAGTGAAGGCGCCTTGGTGTTCACGTGTACTGAAGAAATGTTAGCGCACCGCTACGGTAATCTCGATTCGCTAACAACGCATCAGTGATGGTGGTAGGAATCCAACCTGCAAAGATTAACAGCTCTCTGTGAGTGATCCTGGTCCTTGTAGATTCAAGAGAATAGGAGAGCTGCGCGACAATGATATAGGCACATGCAATTCTGGAATTCACCACATAAAAGGTGTCAGCTCGTGCACGCACAGGAACCACCTTGCAGTGTTACTTCCCCTTGAAGTGTTGCGACAGCGTGTGTTGTGTAGTCACTGTGCTTCCCTAGTCGGAGACAGTGTAACACAAGTAGAAGCACTCAGACAAACGCCTCTCATCAGCACGTGGAAACTCAACACCGTACATCGTCATTTACGGCATAGGGCAGTTTCAACACGGTGTATAAGAGAAGAAGATGTGTTATGGCGAACTCAATCTGGCCGGCTGTAATGGAGCAGTCTGACTTCAAAGTCGCAGCTGGAAGCCAGCTGCAACGTAAATGCTTACAATTCGTGTTGGCGACAAGGAAGCGTGATGACGTGACCTCAGTTGACTTGCACTTAATTCCGCAAGCGTTGCAATCCAGATAGAACCAAAACAAAACGAGGAGGCCACTTTGTATATGAGACCTCGTTTTCCATGAAGACTTCGCAGTCACGCTCTTGACTCCAGAGTATGCTGTCAATATGCACTTCCGCATCCACATGATATTGTGTCCAAGAAAACGGACTGCTGCCGTTGTTTCATTACAGCTAAACATACTGTAGCGATCCGGTGCAACGGTTAGACTGGGCGTGTTATTCATAATAAGGGCCCACCAGACGTGGCAGGTGTATATTTTCGCGAGCTTACGGTGAGGGGGACGGTCGTGGAGTGGAGACTGCGCGACGCAGAGGCCGAGATCCTTTGCGCGAATTCGGTGGAGAGTCCGCAATCTAGACTCTGCAGACGCGTGGATGTGCACGTAAACATTCAATGCACGCATCTGTGAAAAGAGCGCACACAAAAAGACGGATGGCCTACCTGTCGTTTGTGAGACTCACGTCTGCGGTACAATCGGAGCTGATGTCGAAGGTAGCAGCGAAACGTAGTGCGGAAGCGTCCTTGAGGTTTTTCTCGTTCAAGCTACAGAACACCTTAGTAGAACTTCCAGATTCTTCAAGCATTGTGCTGTAGGTGCGCGATTATGTAGTTGCACAATTTGTTCACCCTGGTAGCTCCTCGGTACTAGACACGACAGGCCGTTCAGACCTACGAATAGCTACCTGATGGCACCACTGTTCTCATTCCCTGCGCGCAGGCCTGCAAAGTTAAAGCGCTCTAGTGAAAAATATATTTCCAAGAGACGAATTGCTTCCGCCTTTGGGTTGAGAGACCTACGGTTGCCGCCCCGTTGCCATAATTTAGCCTTTAGTAAGCAGGGACGCGGCCTGTGAGCTCGCAAGGCTGCACAACCATTCTGATAGGGGGAACACGGACTGCAGGGGAGAGACAACTGCTGTCAGTGTTTGGAAGACCTGGTAGGAAAATTTTGGAGATTACTTTTCACACTACTATCTAAAGGCCTTTCTTTTGGATCTGCCGATGAAGTTGACTACTCTGCGGAGGGAGGGCAGAGTTAAGGAGAGCCGCGAGAGAAAAAGTAGACCAAGTTGAAAGACTGAGATGGTCCACAAGACGGCCTTGCGCTGAAATCGAAATGAGTCGCTCGTCATGGCAGAGAGACTGAGCAACGATGACAGCGTGCTGAAGAAAGTTGTCTATAATTGACTTCAATGAGAGCGGACATGAAGGAATTTGCTCATGGGGATGATCTGAATTGTGGCATACGGCAGGACAGTGAAATATCATTCGTCGCAGGGCCCTGGAAACAATATGAATTTGACCTCCATACCAAGAGATACTGGCGTAAAGGGTGCTAATGAACGAAACTGACACGGCAACACAACACAATGAGATGTCGACCGTGGTAGGTGAAATGGGTAGCAGCTGTTCGATGCTGATGAAAGAGCAGTGATCCGATAGTGCCACGGGAATGGACTGTGATACGGCTGATCGACTTCTCCTTTGTGCAGAAGTGGTTGAACCCAGTACACGGTGAGGAGGTCGAGTGCATCGGTATTCTTGCTGAAATATATCCAGCCTAAAAATTGAAGGGCACTGCGCTACGTTTTGTCTGAATTGTCGACGACGCTGGGGAGGTTTCTTGTTCGTGTAGTATCAAGCGACGTCTCCTTCCAACCCAAAAGTCACGGCAACTACATCCAGGGAGCTGACGGGCTTACAACAGACGCCGAGAAACCGATAGGATTTCGCGTCACTACCTGTGCGCTTTGTCCAGAGCCACTAATGCACAAGGTAGAGACGAGGACAAAGAACCATCATAGGACAAGACGGGAATACGCTTACTGCTGCACTCTGGCAATGCAGCTGTGGAGGACCAAGATTCGTGCACTTTGGTGGTTTCCAGGGATCGCAATTTGGCCATGGAACTTTAGTGAGGGTAACGCAGAAGAAACCAGTTTATACAGGTTGTGACGATTGATCAGTCTTACAGTCGAGTTTCTCCCATATTCACCAGCGTGCGTAGGGTTGCACAGTGCTGCTCCCTCAACGCCGTCTCCAGCCCAAGACCTTGTGTTGCATCCAAGCGAAGCAGCAGAAACGCACGGGCACGCAGTCTGGACACGAAGGACCTAGTAAACCATCCAGCACTCTGGAGTTGATTTGGACTGGGTGAGCTGTCAGAACTACGATACACGCACAACACTGCAGAGACCTATGTGCCACTGGTTGGACTCATGAGCAGCAGTCCACCGTCATGTCGTTTAGCTGTAGTGCTACTTGGTACACTTTGTGAAATTCATTTACAAAGGCGTACATGCGTCACGGGACTCAGGAGACTGAAGAGATGTATCCTTCGTGCTTGTTAAGTTCTAGGTGTCAGGAGCTCAGGAGCGCTCCTTTCGGGCACGAAACGTTGCAGCTAATTACTTTAGTTTGCAGACAATCATGGCAAAGTGTCAAACGCGTCAGAAATTTAGTTCCCACAATCTCAGTAAATCGACACACATGAGAAGGCTGAGGGCACAGCGCTCAGAGAGAAAGGTTTTTCATCCTGCAGCTGTGTGCGTGTGTGTGTACGTGTGTGCTTGTGTCTGTGTGTGACCCACGGAGACACTAAGATGAAGGACAGAATGACTATCTTCGTCATTGGTAAGGACTGAATCATGAAAGGTTTTTTGGGTAGTTGTTGGCACACTGGTTGTTCAGGGGATAGAGGAAGCTAATCAAAGACGACGCGTAGGGATGGCCTCACGCAGTCTAGATGTTGTTGGGAATGATGAAGAGAGAATCTAAAGAGGTAAGTTCTCGTTGCCAATTAGACGCGGAAAAGGCTGACCACTTGAGCTACACGATCCGACAGGGGCACCGGGAAGAAGAAGAGGCTGTGTGTGAAGGTGCAAGATTTCTTGCTGCATCTTTACTAGTATTAAAATGAGCGTGTGACGCGGAATCTCTTGAAGTTCACGAAACACAAAAGAAAGGAAGTACTGTCTAAGAAGACTGGCTCAAACAAGTTTTTGGGGGACCACTCCGGTGATCCTGATGTTTTACAGTAGAGAGGGCGTAAGAGCTCGTGATCCTGAGAGAACCGTCCTTTGTCTACGATAACTCACAGCTGGTTTGCTGCTAGACACAAGGTCTAGCTGCTGGTGTCTTCGGGAGTCACCCCCAGGATTAGCAACGGAGCCGGTTTTCACTTTACCTTACCGCCTGCCTTGTAAAATTAATGCTTCTGTTGCCGCTCATCTACTCGTCTGTTCTCAGAAAGGAATTTGAAGTGAAGTGGCGCCAAAGGCGCACGACTTCTTTGCTGAGAGCGGAAACCTGAACTTTGGGGAGTTATCTGCTGACAAGCGGTGGAATGCAAGACGCAGTGTCTTACGTTTTTATTTCTAGGATAGGTGAGAGCAGAAGTGCAACTGACAGCGGCGTCAAACTCAGTGTTCGTGCCAGATGCCATGCAAGCCGCTAATCGCTGTACTGCGAAGGTAATATCAACGGACGGTACCAAGAGGCTCGAGCACACGGCGTGAAGGCACAACTGAAAACACAAATGTGAATACTCTTCTTGGTGGTCACGCGTGGTAAGAGATGGGGTGGTATAGGTGGTACTAAATAGACAGGAGCCATGACGCGACGGTCTGCCGAAAGCCGTTTTCACCACTACTGTGGAGTGTATCAGATAAAGTGCAGGAACAGAGGAGCAGCAAGCCTGTAACTCGGCAGCACGCCCCCGTTACTGTACCGTTGCTTATGCTCTCGTCCTCAAGTTCTTGCTGGTGACCACGAAACAGGTGGAGGTGCGGGCGCGCAGAGAATGTATTCTCAGGAGCAAGTGGACTGTTTTGCTTTTGGTTGCGTTTCTTTTTGATGACACGAACGAAAAACCTCCCAAGTTGTGGTAAATCGCCACCCTGCTTTCTTTTTGCCCTTCAATCCAGCACCTCTTGCAACTGGGTGGTCCTACACATCCTTTGTCGCGGCCTCCGCCCACCACATTTTGTGGGAAAAGTAGGTGTGTGTGAGAAGGACTGCGTGCGATGATTGCACCAACAAACGCTGGGAATCGTGCTGGACCTGTATCGAGGAAGGATGTCTGTCACCTTTTATACTGTAAAGTTTGAGTACTTGCGTAATTGCTGTGTACCCGATGTACGATCTCTAAAGACAACGACGGAGTCGCTGAAACCCTTTGGCAAGCCGAGGGCAAACTTGAATGATGTCGTTTTTGGGTTCGCATATTATGCAGGTGGCCGGAAAGTTGACTGTGTCAAGGCACCGTTTGTGAGGCGTCTGACGTTGGTCCTGGTGCGCCGTCTGCGGGCCTTCCGCTGCGAAATGCAAGGAGATCTGTACGAGAAGGAGTACAGGGTGGCAAGGATTGAGCAGAATGTCCTGATGAGTGTGCAGGCGTGATAAGAAGTCTCGCTGTGCAGGAGACTACCCTTTGAAGAGGGGCATTGACGCCGTATCCTGTCACTGCTTTACGTGCTCCCAACGTATATATATATATATATGTACATGCAAGACTCCTGACAGGAACACTGATGCCTCACTCTGTCGCTGCCCAGCACGTATACACACATATATAGATATATACATATCTACGTATGCAGGACCTCTTAGGTAGACGCGTGTGCAGACACGTGTACGTATTCTTGTACACCATTGTATGCTCAGGTGTGCATTTGTTTGCGTGTGGCTCGAATATATTTCTTCTTGTCGGGTCACGTCTGTATACATGCGTGTGTCAGTCGGTGAATAGCTGGAGAACCTGAGCACGAAGGTTCGCAAATTCGCAGCTGACCCACCGCCACAGTGCTGTGGTCCATGTTCCCATCCTGCGCCCATGTCGCTGCTGATGACGGCACACCAGATGGTGACGACGAGGCACACGAAGGAGAAGGTAATCGGAGAAGCGTTTGGACAGCGCAGTTCTGACTCCGTTTCTGCTTTGGTGACACATACAAAAAGTCGTCCCAAGATGCGGTAGATCACCACCCTGCTTTCCTTTTGTTCTACAGTCCAGCACCTCCTGCAACTGGGCGGTCCTGCGCGTCCTTTCTCGCGGCCTCCGGTCGCCGGGTTTTGTGAGGACAGGAGGTGTGTGTGAGAAGGAATGCGTGCGACGACTGCATCAACAAACGCTGAGGATCGTGCTAGAACTATACCAAGGAAGGGTGCATCTCCCCTTTGTATACTGTTGAGTTTGGGCTTGCGTAATTGTCATGGACCGGATGCACGATCTTTAGAGACGCCGACGGGGCCCCTGAACCCCTTTGGCAAGCCCACAAGAGAACCGAACGCAGAAAGAAACACCTCGAAAACTCCAGAACTTGCATACTGCAGGCGAATGACAAATTCTGCCGTTGTTCGCTCTGTGCACACGAATGTCCTGTGTCAGGAGCGATTCTTCACTCGCGCATTCGTGTGCCACCTGGTCTAATACGTCGAGCTCAGCAGAGCGTAGGGTTTGTTCAAGATGCATTATCCCACTTCCTCGTAATTTAATGATTATCAGCTGCAGGTGCTCTCCTCTATAGATTTTTCTGACAGTGGTGCTCGAGCGAGTTGCGGAGCAGTCGACGGACGCCGGCGCATCCCCGCTGCTCACGACGTTTAATTTTCAGCAGAACAGCGTCCGGCTCGAATCGAACGGCAAGACCTGTGCAGCTCTGTGTTCATCCGTGTGTGGGCATTTTCTCCCAGGTGCATGGGGCGGGAGCCAGAGATGCGAGTGGATGGTTATGTGCAGTGGTGACACTGAGGAGGAGGTCGGTGGCTGATGCATGAGCACGATGTCGGCCGGGGTGTACACCGCAGCAGTGGCGAAGCAAATCGTGCAGAGACGTCTTCTCTCACTACACACAGTCGCGCCGTCCAGACTCGGCGCGCAGTCGGGCCGACTACTTTCGAAGCGTTCGACTTGGCACTATTAGATGTAGCGTGCAAACAAGGATGAGAGAATTCATTGTGGCCTGTGGGTATTTACGCTGTTGACGGTTGGACGAGGACACAAAAGGCGGATGCGAGCATTATGGGGCGTGTGGCCCTCAGAGCCTGACCTAGCAGGAATACTCAGTCGCGTGGCACAACAAGGCAGCTGGTGGCGTGCCGCGGTGCATAAATGATGAAAGCTAGAGGGGGGTAGGGGTGGCGGCACCACGTAGGGCGTTGAAGGGGGTGCAATTGTGGTGTGCAGTATCCACTTCGCGTGGTTCACTAGATGCATCAGCAGATAGGCAGGCTTGTCGAATTCCTGAGAAGATCCCAAAAGCGTCGTCCGTCGGAGTGATCTGCGCATCTCTTGCTAAGTCCACATAAGGTGTGGGCAAGAGATGCTGCGCATCCAGAGGCACGATGGAGTTTTCGCGTTTGCAGAAAACGTGGAGGGGTAAGATTCCGATGAGGATGGTTACGGGGGACGCCTTTGCAAGGTGGATGGGGCCATTTACTCGTTGCGCTAGGCGCGGGAAAGCCATAGCTGACGGTCTACGCTGACTGCAGAGAAAGGCGTTCGAGAGGGTACAAGAAGGGAGCGTTGTGGGCGTGCTCCGCAATCTAGCTTGGGGTGAAGTCTGATTTCAGCAAGCCGGACAAAAGATAACGAATTGTGCTGAGTAACGGACAGTTCCTCAGTGTAGGGCGAAGGAGGGTGGGGATGCTGCCTTGACGAATAGTGCAGAATATCTAGGATTTGAACAATGGACGGTTCCTCATCGGCGACTGCAGTGGTGCAACCTACTGGTGCAACGTTGCAGTAGCCGAGGGTGAGTGACGGGTGACACAGAGGACGTTGATGGCTATAACGCACGGGACGTCACGTACTGCGTTGATGGCACGTAGTGTCAGAAAGCGACGACGCGAAACGCCGGAAGAAGATGAGAGGGCGATCAGTTCACTCGCTTCTCGACCGCGCGGGGCAGACACACCTTCAGCATTGAGGCTGCGCCAACATGTCGCTGGGCACTGGGATTCTTCTGTGACTTAGAACACGTTCTGTGTTAGTCGTTGTTTTTGTGTTTGGACTGTCGGGGGTAGAACCGAAGGCCTGACGGAAGGCGTGAATGCTCGTGAGCTGTGCGCATCCGTTTTGCCGTGGAAGGTAGTTCGGAGCGCTGCTATGCCCACGTTAGAGCACTTCGAAGTGCTACTGTAGTGGCTCGAGATCGCACGCAAATTGTAGTAGAGAAGGAAGGACGAGTTGGCCTATTATGCCATTTGGCGTCAGGGGGAGATAAAGTTTCTGAATCCGTTTTAGGATTTGAGTTTCGAGGACCAGGGAAACCTCTTCTGCACACACATTTGTATATGCGACTGCTCCACCGTTGGCAGCAGTAGGCAAGCTTGTGTGGCAATAAAGCCGAACCTGGTAACTGGGGAGCTTGACATGCGTCACGATAAAGGCGCGTCCGCGCCAACTCGCACGTGGATTCGAGTCGGAGCGTTGGACTGCACCGAAATGTGGACACGGAGACGACAGCATTCTTTTGCGGCAGGACGTCGTCTTGCAGCTTTCTTCAGGTTTTTGCAGCACCGAAAAACACTGTGGCCTAAGACAGATGTAAAGGAAGCTGACACCTGCCTCTCTGATTGCAGAGGTTCAAAGGGATGTTTTGCCGAATATACCCGGACGCCGGCTGTTGACTTGAGAATTCCTTGTGCTGCTGTGGTGGCGGTTCTTACGCTTAGACGAAGGTGCGGAAACAACACTCCTGCTACGATGGCGTGTGGGCTTTGTGTTCAGACAGCAGTTCAGAGTGTAGTGCTGTATGCGCGCTCCGTCCAACTGAAGCGAGTTCTTTGTTGTTGTAGAGCGGAGCGCCTGGATTTGGCCAGCTCTCAAACGGAAGTCAGCGTGCGGCGTGGCTTAAGATCGTGCCGGTACCCATTCGGGTCTCTGTCATGAGGACTCTCGCCCATGTATGTTTTGAGGTGGCGGGGTTGTCCGATGAGTGCGCAATTTCGATGAGAACAAAACCCGGTACAGGGCAGACGTTGCTGCTGGGAGCTTGTGGGCAGCGGGTGACGACAGCCGGCGACGGTAGGGGAAAAGTGACTGATGTCGTTTTTGGGTTTGCGTATTATGCAGGTGGCCGGAAAGTTGACTGTGTCAGGGCACCGTTTGTGAGGCGTCTGATGTTGGTCCTGGTGCGCGGTCTGCAGGCCTACCGCTGCGAAATGCAAAGAGACCTGTACGCGAAGGACTGCAGGGTGGCAAGGATTGAGCAGAATGTCCTGATGAGTGTGCAGGCGTGATAAGAAGTCTCGCTGTGCAGGAGGCTGCCCTTTGAAGAGGAGCATTGGCGCAGTTTTCTGTCGCTGCCTCACATGTACGCAGATACACATGTGCATATATATATATATATATATATATGTATATATACTTATCTAGACAGTGCTACTGACAAGAGCATTGCAGTCGCATTCTGTGGCTGCCTTACACACAAACACACACCTCTAGATACGCGTGTATATATACATACTCTGTGTCGCGTGTATACGCGTCTGCACCATATGTAGATATTTGGGATGTATCAATGTATTCAGGTGTTTTCGTATCTACCTGCGTCTCAACAGTCTGATTATGTATGTTCATTTGTAGAATACTGCCTGTGTGTGTATGCGTTGGTGAACTGGAAGAAGTGAGCACAAAAGCAGCATATCAGCAGCAGGTTCACCACCACAGCGCGGTGATTTCTGCTGTCATCCTGCCCTCATGTCGTTTCAGACGGCGGAACACCAGGTAGTGACGAGAGTCCTTGACGCAACGAAGGGAAACGTACTCGAAAGGGGATAAGGACCGCATTACCGCGGCCTATTTTTACTTTGGCGCGTAAGTGTCTCGTCCCCTACTGCGTTAAGTCGCCATCTTTCTTCCTGTTTGTTCTGCATTCCGACGCCTTTTGCAACTGGGCGATCCTGCACGTCCTTCTTTGCACACCTCGGTCATCACACCTCGTGACGAAAAGGCTTGCGTGCTACGATTGAGTCAACAGGCGAGGAGCGTTACGAAAGACGTCTGCCGACGACGGATGCATGTCTTATTTGTATACTTAGATGCGTAATTGCCGTGGAGCGGACGTGGGGTCCTGAAGACACTGGCTGCGCTGCGGAACCCCTTTGCCAACGCGACGACAGAACAGAAGGCACGAAGAAACAATTTAGAAGCTCGAGATCCTGCAGCCTGTAGCAGTGAGACTCATTCTCATTCCCCCGTTGTTCAATGAGGAATATCCGCAGAGGGGCAAACACGGGTGTTCTGAGTCACCAACGTTTCTTCATCGCCTCACTCGTGTGTCACCGGATCTTAGACGTCAGCTTTCGCCCAGAGTGCGATTTCACCACAGCGCATTATCTTCCTTCTTCGTGCCATCGACCGCAGTTGTCTTGCTCTCTGGAGTTCCCTGACAGTGGTTTCCGAGCAGGTTTTAGAGGAGTAAATGGACAACTCGACACTCTCTTTTGCTCATAGTGTTCACTGCCAACTCTTCAGAGTCCAGTGCAGTTCGAATCAGACAGCAAGCCGTATGCAGCTGTGGGTTCGCCCGTGTGCTACTAAATTTTTGTACAGTGCACGGGGCGGACGCGACAGGTGTGAGTGGATCACTTTGCGCAGTCGTGAAAGTGAGGAGGAGGTTGATGGTTGACGTACGAGAACAATATTGGACAAGGCGTCCGACGCAGTCGTGGCGACGCAGACCGTGCGCCCGCGTCTTTATTCATTATCCGCAGTCCCAGCGGTCCCTTGTGGGGACGGCGTAGAATACTGTCGGGTTAACTGCCTCTGCATCTTCAGCGGCGAGGAGGAAAGAGGGACGACAGAACCACTTGCCATTTGCTGCCCTTTAGATTAGAGGCGATTGAGGTAGACGTGAACTAGCGGGTGAGAGCATTTGGTGGCTCGTGACACTAACGGACACTGCAGGACTGTCCAACGAGGTACTGCAGCAAAGCAGCTGAGGGTCCATTCCGCGATGCAGTAATGGTATTTGCTTTTCTGCAGCGGGTGGCGGGGTCGTGCAGGGCGTTGGACTGCATGCAATCGTGGTGTGCGGTATGCATCTTTCGTATATCACTGTATGAGTCGGTAGATCACGCGATCCCCGTGAAGGCGCTAATAGGTCCCCTTGGCAGTTCGATCGAAGAAAACGAGCACAGACTGTGAGCCCCATGCATTTACAGCCAAAAGACTGCAGACAGAGATTAGAGACGGCAGACGATTGTGCCCTTTATGACACCGTAGCGCACTGTGATTTCGATGAAAATGTTCCAGAGGCATGATCTGGCAAAAAGGATTACTCCTGTTGTTTTGCTTCATTAGGTGAAGGATGAACCAGCCGCATTTTCGTGCTGACCGTGCAGAAGTCTCCTTCACGGCAAACTAAAAGGAGGTTTTTTGGATGTTCCTTCAAATACCACGTTGGGCAAGTGTAATTTTCACGGGTCCGAGGAAGACGACGAATCGTGCTGAGATGCTGTTGCTGTTCACTTGCAGGTAAAGGATGCGGACGCTGTCGTTACTGTGAGCGTACACTACATTCAAGTTTTCAGCCGTTCGTGACCATCATATGCAGTGGTGCATGCTAGTGATGCACGTTGTTTTAGCCGCAGATCAAGAGCAGATGGCCTGGAGCACGCTGACGGTTGTGCAGGTTGCGAGGTCACGTGCTGCACCGGTGGAACACTGTTTCAGGAAGTGACGGCACGGAGATCAAAGATCGGTCATTTGGCCGCAATTCAATGGCGCACGGCTGGAGAGCATTCACATTCAACCTGCGCCACCGTGTACTGTGGCAATCGGGGTCTCTTATTATTTGGACCACGTGCCGTTTCCTCCGCCTTCGAAATGCGGCATGGAAATTTGAAGGCCGCGGCGGTGGCGTGAGTGGTACGGGTCTGTGCGCATCTGTCGACAGGGAAGGTATGCAGCAGGGCTGTTGCAATCGTGTAGGGAGCGGCTGTTTTGCTGGATCGATATACCATGCGAGTAACAAGGCAAAACACTGCATTTCGAGAAGAATCTGCATGCCAACACGTGCATATCCTCATTGAATTCTACGGAAGACGATCGAAACTGAGAGTGCGCTATCCCCGCAGGTCGGTAGGCAGCAAGCGTTCAAATACATCGATGAGTTCGTTTTCGTTTGTTTCACACCTTTGTGGCTTTAAAGTGTGAGTGGTGCACTCAGCGTTGCATCTGTCCTGGTGGGGCTGCAGAGACCTATCCGGTCGTGCAAGCAGTTCAAAAACATAGATCTCTTACAGAGGGCAGCACAAACGTGATAGCTGAGGTCTTGGTTTGGCCGCAGAGAGGCTTCTTGACGCTGGCCGAAAGCCTTACGTTGTGTACGTGTCTTTGCTCATGAAATCCGGCCACACCAAAGTCCCTTGTTTGCTCCGAAGACTCGAAATGCCTAGGGTTGACGAAGCTGTGCTACGAGTAGCTCTTCACAGGCGATTACGCCTACATTGGAAACCGTGAAGAGGTGTTGGTAATGGTAACGCGGAATCTCACCACTGAGGCGCGCGGCGCCCACGCACAGGCAAGCAACTCCGAGCCCAATTGCACCAGAGACTGTATTGTAGCGTTGTGTCAAGCTGGAGTGTGATCGCAAAACCGGCAACACTTTTTTGTGTGCGGAGATGGTAGTGCAGCTTCCAACAGGTTTTTGAACAGGTGCCAAAATAAACCGAAGAAGGCAAATGTGTAGGGATGCGAAACCTTGACTCACTGACTGCGTATATGCAAACGTGCGTTTTCGCTGCCATAACTGATCCCTGAAGGTTGACACGGCGGTTTGGGTGGCGGCTTTTGTGACCGTCTTTGCACGTGGAGGAAGGTGCCGAAATACCGGCCAGGTAACAGGTGTGCACGGCCGCTGTTCAGGCAGCGTCTCGCTGTGTGCTTCTGTATCCCTCCTTCTTCGCCGTAAGCAGGGGTGCTGCGTCGTTTTGGATCGACGTCTCTGTGTCCACAAGGATTGCTAGCGAGCTGCCTCGTGCGCCAGAGGTCAGAATCTCGTTGTTGTCTGCTGGTGGATACTGTCGTAAATCGTAAATCCCCACGCACCTACTTGCTGTGGGTCGAAGGGGGATCCGAGGAGTCTGCAATCTCTTCTGAGATTCACACGCTGGAGAGAGGTGGCGGACTACTGACTACGAGTAACGAGTGACAAAGCAAGAAATTGTGTAAGGAAGCTTTCTGCTTTGTATACAATCCACAGGGCAGGAGGGCTGACTGTCTCAAAAGCATCGCGAAATACCTTGTCTGACGGATCACCTCATTCCATGTGTAAGACGCGTAGGCCGTCCAGCGAGAAGATCATTGAATGCAGCACGCACAGGGACGGGGCAGGGCGAGGCTGGAGAAGGATGTACTGTTGGTCGCGCACGCGTGATAAGGCGCCTGGAGATCGAATGCCTCCAATCGACAAGGAGCATTCAAGGTGTAGTGTGTCGTGGCTTGGTGCACTGGTGGGATCTGCGAGCGTGGAGCCTACAACAGCTAATATTGCAAACGCTACTGAACTGTCGGCAATGCTCTAGCCGTGCTCTCCCACCCTTGCAGATGTGAGGCCACAGCGGGTGGGGACGAGAACCGGTCGTGAAACGAACGGAATCATACACGTAGGACTGCTTTGTGATGACTTCTATCTCCCTCTGGCTGCCACAGTGCTGCTCAATGCGAAATTTGCCGAGTCGAGCTTTCACTTTTGTTCCGTTCAACAGTTCCGCACGTTCTGCGTCTGCTTACACTTTGAGTGCCCCTTTATGGGGTCGGATTCCCCACAGCTGGAGGGGAGAAGCGGGTGAAGCGTAACGCGTGCAAACACTGCGTCAACAGACGCTTTAAATAGTAGTAGAGAGATCGTCGAGGTCAAAGACCATTCTGAATGTTTCCAGTGCTACTTGTACAGTTTTAAGTTAAGTCTATGTTTTTGGAACGTGGAATGGATGTGCGTACTCCGGAGACAAGGGGTGGGGTGGCGAACACTTTTGAAAAATCGAGTTTAGGACACGGAGCACAATGGGAGAGCTTTCAGCCTCTTAATTCAGCATACTCTAGGAGTTTGACACTTCTTGGCGCTGTTTACTGCTTTGTATCCTGAAGTGGGCAAATACGGACGTCCTGTGTCGTGGGCAATCCATTCGTCACACCACCATTTGTGTATCACCTGCTGTCACGCGTCGAGCTTCCCGGGGATTACGGGTTGTCCATAATGTGCAGTCTCTGTTCTTTATCGATGCGTGGTCTGCGGGCCCGTTTACCTTGTCGCCTGCATCTTCCTGATCACGGTACTCGAGCACGTTTCAGATCTGTTGACGGACAAGGCAACATGACACTGATCTTCGAGAATGGCTCCAGCGCACCAGAATCCAGTGCAGCTCAAATCTCGTAGCAAGGCGTACACGGCTGCAGGTGCATCGTTGTGCATGAAATTTTCTATTAGGCGCGTGGGGAGAAGCAACAGGTGTGAAAAGGTGGTTTTGCAGGGTTGACACTGACGATGAGTTTGATGCTTGAAGCCTGAACACAATGCCGGCAGGGATGTACACCGCAGTCACGCGCCTGCAAAACGTGCATCCACGTCCTCTCTCGTCACCTTGAGTCCCGCCTCGCGGATTTACCACGCTGTCGCGCAGAGAGTTTTGGACTGTCCGAAATCGCGCGTTCAGGGGTAGTGTGCAACGCGCGGAAACAGAATTTATTGAATCCTATTGCTCGTCAGACTACAGGCGACTGAATGGGAAGCGTGTGTGTGGCCCTTAGAGCCTGAACGCGCAGTACTCCTCAGCGGTGTCGTACACCAAGGCAGCTGAGGGTGATTCCGGCATGCACTAATGATGTACATTGGGGTGCGGCGGTCTCAGCGTCACTTAAGGCGACGGATGGGATGCAGTTGTGATGTGGAGTGACCGTTTTTTCCAGGCTGCAGTGAAATGCACCATTAATTCGTGCCCTCACCTTCGAAATCTTGACTGAACCTCCAGGCAAATCATGTCGTCCTAATACCCGTAGTGATTGGTAAGTCCATTTCAAACGTGAGTAAGGGACACTGTGAAGAAGGAGACACGAGGGATCCGAAGACTGCGCCATCCTTGAACTATGTAGCGCTGAGCTCCTGAGGGACGCGGTCAAGCGAATTCCCTAGAGACAAAAAGTTTCCCTAGCTCCTCGGTTCGTTGTGTCGGGTGCGGGAAGAAAGCAGCTGATGTTTTGAGTTCTTTTGAGACAAGTGGTTCAATAGTGAATGAGAATCAGACATTTACCGGTGTTGGCTGCAGTTTGCCGGTTGGACTGGTTGGCGAAAGGCAACGAGTTGCACTGAAAGCTCGCTAGCTTTCAACTGTAAGGCAGTGGCTGGGAAGACAGTCGCCGCGGTTAGCTCGAAATACGTTCTATTTTTCAACTTACCGTATTTGTTGTACGCAGCGGTGCAACTCAGCCGCTCAACCCTAAATTAGTCGGAGGTGAGTGACGGATGAGACGGAGCACGCCGACGCATGTGTGTCTCCGACACCACGTGCTGCACTGATGGCATCCTGTGTCAGGCAGCGAGGATGTGAAGCACAAAGACGGAGATCAGGGAGTGATCCGTTAATTCGCGTCTTAGTGGTGTACGATAGACGCGCCTCCCGCGTCTAGCGTGCCCCGCCTTGTAGGGTCGTGATTTACCTCACGTTCCGTAGTCGTTTTCGCCTTCGTGGTCGTGATTTACCTCACGTTCCGTAGTCGTTTTCGCCTTCGTGCCTGAAACACCAGATGGAGATTCGAAGGCCTGTCTTTAAGTTTGCGTTTCACTAAGATGTCCGCGTTATCTTCCTGCCAAGGAAGGTATTCAGTAGCGCTGCTAAAATCGTGTTTGAATGTTGTAGGAGGGAAGTGCTTCTCGTGGGATCTGAAGTGGCATTTGGGGGCTGAAGTGGGATGTGAATGCAGTGAGGCGACGAAGCTTTTTGAGCGCAACTTCCCTGTCACAGCATTTCGATTCCAATCAAATCCTAGCCATTACTCTCGTGCTGCAACCAGTTGGAGGCCTAGGTAATCGAACAGCTTTTATGGGCCTGCTACTCTCTTCAGTCGCACCGGGACGAAGATACACACAGCTGAGATACAGAGAAGACAAAGACAACTGAAGCACTTGGACACTTGTGGAGATCTGTATTTGTTGACTTCCATATATAGCACGCCTTCACGTCGGGTTGAGCCAGCATTACAGTAGCATCTTGAGCCAGAACGAGACGGATATATCGTGGGTTTCCTTTGCAATATGGAATCCGGAGAAGCTGGAATTCAAGAATTCGCACCAACGGATCGGTGTCCGAAGGACCAGGGATGTATTTGCAGTGCACACTTCCCTGTACGCGGCTGTCGCAGCACTGGAAGCACGAGAAGGCTTTTGGTGGCGGTAATGTCGAATCTCACTATTGGAGCTTGTCAGCTTTATCAGCTAAAGGACATGCCTGCGCCAGTTGCACGTGAAGCTGACTCACGCCTTGTTTCGTGCTGAAGATATTAGTGAAGAAGCTGCAACATTCTTTTGTACCCGCAGGGGCGAAGCAGTTTCCCACGGGCTCCCGTGTGTTCCAGGCTCCGGTGTTCCGGGCTTCTGGAGCAAGCCAGCAGTAAAGGAAAGTAGTCTTTGATCTCCCTGTCTGCAGATATACGGACCGTAGTTTTCGGTGATGTAGATGGACGCTGAAGACGAGTCGTGTATTCGGCTAGTTTGCTGGTCGTCTTTGCACATAGAGGGAAGGGCCCGAATGGCAGTCAAGCGATAACCGTGCACCGCAGGGCTTTAGGTAGCGTCTCATAGCCCGACGCAGCATTAGTGCTCTATCGCTATTGGCTAGTGTTCTCATACGCTTTGGAGCCCCGATTCTGGGTCCAACCAGGTCCACAAACAGGCTACAGTGTCCACCACTGTATTTCATGTCGTTGTGCAGATTGTTACGTAGTGTCAAGCTTTGGATTGTGTCTGTGTGCTTTGTGACTCGAGGGTATTTCGCTGAGTGCACAGCTCTGGTGAGAGTGAAACCGTGTATTGGAAAGAGGTGGCTGTTGAGATGTTTCGGGTAACCAGGGGCGCAGCTGACAAATGGCTGGCGGCGTTTTTTGCTTTGTCTACGGTCTCCGTGGCAGTGAGCTGACTCCCCCCAAAGGCGCGGGCCGTGAGTCGTCTTGTTTTTCATGGGACCTCGTGTCATGTGAAAGACGTCTAGATCGTCCACTGAGAAGATCAGTGAAGTGCGCTTGAAGAAGGATAGAGAAAGGCAACACTTGCGGAGTGTGTTGAGCGCGCGGGCGGGATAAGACTTCTGAGGGCACACTGCTTCCCATCGAACAGGAGTATTAATACACTGGTCGCTAAAGAGCTGGTGAACTGCCGGAAGATGTGGGCGTAAAGCTTGCAACTTCTCAGGAGACCCACGTTAGTGCACTGTCAGTCATTTTCTCATCTTTTTCGGGTCCTTTTTGATGACGATGCAACAGGTGGAGATTCAAACCACGGGGCAAAAGGGGAGTTGTATTTGTACGAATACGCGGAGTGCGCTGCGATTGTTTCCTTTTCCGTTTGGCTCTCCCATGCAGTCCGACGCGAGAGCTGCTAAGTCGAGTCGATGTTTCCGTTCTGTTCCACAACGCCGCTCATTTTGCGTCTGGTCAAACTGTGCATCTGCAGATGCGCAAACACGGATATCCTGTGTCGTGGGAGATCGATTCGTCACTCCGGCATTAGTGTGCCACTTGGCCGCACGTGGTGGCCAGTGCGTTTCGTATCAAGTGGCAAATATACTGCTCGGTGTGTTTGCCATATTCTGCAACATGCATGTTGCATAAACCAGAGGTGTGAGAGGATGATTTTGTAGGGGTTGCACTGAGGAGGAGCTCGCTGGCTGCTGCATGAACCCATTGCCTGCCCGGGTGCGCATAGCAGCAGTGAGTCTGCAAATCGTGCATCCAGGTCTTCTCTCATTACCCACCATCATGTTGCTCAGATCTGGCACTCTGCTGCGTAGAGTTTTGTCGGATTCAGCGCCTTTTTGGCCGTCAGAGGCAACAAGGAAACTTGCTGCTCTTTAGACTATAGGAGAGTGAACGGTACCTGAAAGGGCGAATCACTGCATTCCACTGGTGGTGAGACTTCGATCCTGACACCGCAGAGATAGTCGTTCGTGCGCCACACCGAAGCAGCTGACGGTTGGTTCCGTCGTGCAGGAATGACTTTTGCTTACGTCTAAATCTGACGACGTTAACATGTGACATTGGCAGGGGGGCCACCGTGAGCTGGGGTATCCAATTTGCTTGCTCCACTACATGCGCCGGCTGCACGTTCTGCCGTGAGTAGGTCAAGGAGGACTGCTGCTAGAAATACCTGCGCAGAGAGTAAGTTCAATTCACTGTTCGACTCGTGATGTTCTGCAAACGGATACACGAAACGACTGACTGCTGTGCTTTCGCTGACAACATAGATCGCTGAGGGTTAGATGAGGACGTCCGAGAAGAACGGCTTGACATAAGGGATACGCTTATTCTTCTGTGTCGTGAGGTGCACGGGATCAGCAGGCGTTATGCTTGTCCTTCTGGCACTTTGACGGCGACGGAAAGGAAGACGGTCCGGATACGCGCTGGGATTTAGCTTGGGACAGACGAAATTCGGCGAATCTGAACTAGACCACGGAACTGTACTGAGAGCGTCTTCATCCCTAATTGCAGGGCGACAGCTGCGGAGGCTGCCGTCACAGTCGACGCAGAATATTTTCGAGTATTGAGCGGATCACGTTCGCCGTACATAGTGGTTGAACTGAGGGACGCCATTTTGCACTAGTTCGAAGTAAGTAGTGTACGGCGTGAACCACGTCGGCATCTGTACTCCGTGCAATATTAGGTGCTGCCCTGATGTCGCAGCATAAAAAAAGGACGATGCGAAGCACAAATACGAAGACCCGAAGGGTATCATTTCGCCTGAAAGTGGAAGGCGCATGGGAGGAAAAGTGACCACGACTGTTCTGAAAAGATCCCGAGTGTGCCTTATCTGGACTGTTTCTACTATTTAAATGGGGTTTTGCACTGGCCGTCGCCTTCGCGCTTCAGGTCTCGGTTGGAGACACGAAGGCCCCAAGTGAGACTTCGGGGGTATTTATACCGAGAGGCACGCTTTCTCTGCCAAAGAAAGGGAATCCGCAGGGCTCGAGAACTCGTGTTGGATCAATGTCGGACGGAACCGCTACCTCTGTGACTTGAAATGACACGCACTTGCTCTGACGCGACACAGGCTTTCAAAAAGAGTATCCCAGTTAGAACAGTCCAAGTCTGACAGAGCCTTGGAGAGGAGAGGGAGCAGAAATGCGTGCTACACGCTCGGATTAGCAGGTACAGGTGTCCACGTACAGCAGTCGTTTCTCTCTTTTCTGAGTCGCACCTGTGTGTTTTTAAAGTGGATGTGGTGGACTCAATTCTTCCTGTCCTTTTGCGGCTCGGCATACTTTACAGCCCAGAGAGGCTTTTCGACAACGCATATTTCTACCAGGGTGCAGCAAATACGTGGCGGGTGAAGTGTCGAGCAGGATCTATAGAACACTTGTTAATGACGAACAAGGGAGGGGTGGATTGGGTGCCTTTTCCGTTCAGCCTTGGCGCAAAGCTAGAGTTCTTGGAGTGGCTCCAACCATCTGCAATCGGCGGAGTAGAGAGGTCTCTAGTATGCACATCTCTCTATACAAGGATACTCTTGCGTCTGAATAACTAAACAGGTTTCGGTGGTGGTAGCAGTGAAGTTCACGACTTGTAGCGCATGACGCTATCCACCATAGAAGGGAGTCAACGCCACCTTGCAGGCCAAGTCGAGTTGGCACCTTTTGTCTTGCTGAAGTGTGGACTTGAAAGCGGGTTCGGGTGCGGCGGGACGTGCTTTTGCAGTTCCCACTATATTCGCGTGACTCTTTCAAAGCAAGGTGAACAAGGCAGACGTTCAAAATAGCTGGTCTTCGCTTCTCTGATTGCGGAGCTAAGAAGTTGTGTTTTCTCGGGAGTGCCCACGCCTTTACGGAGGACATCACAGCGTGTTTTGCTGTTGCGGTGAAGGTCCTTGATTTCATAAGGAGGAGCACTACCCACAGTCAAACGACAGTCGAACGCGGCGGAGGTTCACGTAGCATTTTATAAGGCAGTGCGAAACCCATGCCTTATCGCTGTGGAGACACGTTTTTCATAGTGTTGGGGGCCGGCGCCGGGTCCACCCAGGTTATCAACTGGCTACAGCATGCCCCAGGGCTTTACTCCCGGCCGGCATCCATTACTCGGTACTCTCATAGGTGTTCTCGATTCTGTGTGCGTCTGCTTTGCGGTGGAAGAATATACTGATGAATGCGCAGTTCTCACAAGAGTGGAACATTGCATTATGGAGAGGTCTCTGTTGAGAATTGATGGGGTAGCGGGTAGCAGCAGCTGAAAATTGAATGAGGTCGATTTGTCGTTGGTACCTAGTTCACGTGGCAGTAAAGCCCACTATTCCAGAGGCGCGAATCTTGAGAAATCTTATTTGCAGTACGACGGATGTGTAGGCCGTACACGGACAAGATCAAGGACAACCGAAGGGGACGGAATAGAGAAGCGCAAGGTTGGGGCGGCACGCCTTCGCCAGAGTGAGGCGTGACATGGAATCTGACGGTGCACATTGCAGTATATCCGACGAACGCGCTCAAACAGTAGTCTGTCAAGTGTCTGGGAACAGCTCTGGCAAGCCTACTCCAATCGGGCGGCACTGAGGCAGGACCACGTTACTGCACCGTCGCTCATGCTCTGATCCTGCTGTCACGTCCTTGCTGATGACGGCACAACCGTTTGAGATGGGAAGCCCTGGCACAGCGAGCTCAGATGTTTTCGTAAGAATAAAATCAGTTGTGATGGTTCCAGTTTCCGTCTGGCGGGAGACAAATAAACCGTTGCAAATTTATGCAACCCGTGAATATGTTTCCGCCTCATCTCACAGGTGGGCACGCTGTGCGACCGACGGGGCCGGGCAGGACGCAGTCGCTGACTATCCACTATGCACGCTTCATTGAATGGGTGGCAGACACACGTCGTTGTGGTCGAAAACCCTCTCGATACGGGAACCAGTTCAGTTAAGAGACCTGCGCAGCAGATGCCGAGTTCATTTAATGCCTCGACAAGTGTCACCATGCGGACAAAGACACAAGAGAGACGGCAACCCTCCTTTCGTGGCTGGCGTAGGGTGTCGACCGCCTGATTTGCATGGTCAAGAAAAACGATTTGGGACAAAATGTCTCTCACAAGTTGCAGGAAAGCATTAGCTGATGCCGCACCACGGTTCTACGATATTTGTTCGACACCGAGCGATAGCGAGATATTTGAGATGTGTTCCAAAATATGGCGTGCAGGAAGGCAATTGTGAACGTGTTACTACCTAGCTGCGGAGTGGCGCCAGTAGACTGCGGTAGCATTTTACGGAGGAGGAGATACTCCTGTTTGAACTGGTGTTGTGCGTGATATGCAGTGTGCACAGCCCAGTGTTGCGACACCGCAGTATTCGGAAGTGCGTAGAGGACGGCGCGTAGCCCAGGGAAGACTGTGAAGTTAGTGAGGTTACGTGTTGTACTCACAGAGTGCTGCAGAAGGGAATAACGCAAAGCACTGTGGTGGACAGCTTACATTGAACTGGGCTACACGTTGACAACATAGTGGCCGCAATTATCCGCATTTCAGCTATCCGTTGAAATGTTATGCAGCGACGCCTAGAAAAGTTTTTCCTGATTTGAGGAGTGGTTTGTGTTTGCGAGCTCTTCTGTGCTTGTGGCAACAAAGGAGTTGAGCAGTACCCTAGGGAGTGTTGAGATTCTACGTGAGCGTAACCGTACTAGTTTCACTGCTCTGGAAAGAAAGCTGGGGGAACGCTGCAGCTCTCGTTGCACACTGCAAGGCTGTGACGTTACTCATACGTGGTTTCGAATGACGTGTCAGTGCTCGTGAGACAACCGTCTTAACGCCAAGTGGCAATCCACTCTCGTCGCCTTCCCCAACCTATCTGAATCTTAAACGGAAGTACTAGCGGCCATTGAGCAACGAACGGAAGAATCACCAAGGACAGTGACTCGCACGCCTGAATGCGGTCTCTCGTTTAAAGTGCATGTCCCTGTGTGCCGATGGTTGCTCTACACTGTGCCTTTGCCGTGACGCTGCTACGCACCACAGACCTCTGCGTAGGACTATATGCGGCCATGACAAACCAAAGTTAACCTCTAAGCCATAGAAGACAGTCGCCTGCCCCTGAACAAGTTTCTATTCGTCCTCTGTGGAGCGGAAACGCTCCTGCTAAACTGCACACTGATGGTTGCTCTACACTGTGCCTTTGCCGTGACGCTGCTACGCACCACAGACCTCTGCGTAGGACTATATGCGGCCATGACAAACCAAAGTTAACCTCTAAGCCATAGAAGACAGTCGCCTGCCCCTGAACAAGTTTCTATTCGTCCTCTGTGGAGCGGAAACGCTCCTGCTAAAGCACACTGTAACAGTTGAGCGGCAACTCCTCCGTCACATGTGAGGGCTGTTTCACTCGGCCGAGTGTTGAATCGTATCCGTAGGTGAATGTCACAGTATTGATAATTTTTTGTGGGCTGATTTGTCGAAACAACTTGCAAGACGTGATCAAGTATCATGGGAACGGTGGGGTGGGAGGCAAATTTAGACGCGTTTGCAGGTCTGACTGCACAACCTGGTATGAACTGTCATTTCGTTGTATGTCGACTAAGAGGATTGAGCTGCGAATATATCCGGCTGCCCTGGTGGTCCTGCCAACGCCAAGGGGCAGGTGCTGGAATGACGGGAAAGTAACCGTGTTGCACTGCCGGAGACAGGTAAATACTTCCTCGTTCAAAGCATTATCCGTAGGGCGGCGTTCCGCGTAGTACATCATTTTGAACCTGCTTGGGCGCACTGGAAAACGCTGAGTGCGAGACACAGACGAGCACGCTAAAAACCCCGGTGCATCGTGTTGAGCAATGTTACACGCTGCTCGGGTATTGAACTGCCACTGGAAGTGTGTTCCCCCGCGCGCTTTGCCCTGATGGAAACGAGAGCCTGGACTCGGGAGAAGCTACCCTCGGAAGTACGACTTGCAGCTGATGTTTGGGGCTGGAACCTAAAACGTTGTCGTCTTCTGTTTTGCATCTGAAGCACTCGACAGGAGATGTAATGGTGACCGACCGACGTATAGAACCCAGCAGTGGATTCGGTGAACGTCGGCCCCGTTTCCCATTACAAATCATGAGAGGGATCTCGAACATTACCCAAAATTTTGAAAAGACACAATCAAAGAACCCCAAGGTTTGACGACAACACGCCGGTCGACTGGTTTGCATGGGAGTCTACAGTCTACAACTGCAGGTGAGCTCCTGACTAAAATCAGGATGCCGTAGGGTGTGTACATCCCGTTGTGCTCTTGTGGGAGAGCAGGCGAGTAGGAGGTCCTCGAGCGGGTGGGCACCGCAGCTGCAGCTGTTGTGCTGGTCCGCCTGGCTGCAGCGTAATTCACGCTGCCCCTCGTGCCCTCGTGTCGTCGCCTGTGCCGCTACGACACGTGGAGGCAAAGCCCACAAAGAGAGAAAAAGGTTCTATTCGTAAGGTTTCGTGGTACACACTATCAACTGATCACTTATCTAACGATGAGATTCCTTTATTTTGGTGCGAAAGCTTGAAGGGTGCAGCTTGCTGGACTCATAAGCTGCTAGTCCTCGGTGCACTCCAGAAAAACGACTGCTTTTCCTGCCCGCAAGTCGCAGCCTCAAGCCGTACCCTGCAGTTCACACTGTGAGAAATCGACAATGCATGAGCTGACACAGAGAAAATGCAGTGGTCGTATTTGTCTGCTACGGGAAACAAATTATCAGCCACATAACACTGCTACGGAGACCCCGGCTGCACTGCAGGCGTAGGCATCAAATGTGACGTGCTGATTCGCGTACAGAAGACTCTGGCAAGCCTTCCCATCGCGTGCCGTGTGGCAACCCGCATACACAGACAAAAGGTCGAGTTTCTTTTCACGTTACGAGCACAAGAGTTGGTGAAACGGGAGAAACGTATTGTGAGTTGAGAGCACGTTACCAGCGGGTGAGTGCGGATGTACATTGCTCGAAATGGCGCACCTGGCTTATGTGCTTTGGGCAATACCATGTGCTACGGAGAGACGTTCGAGAGAAGAATAGCACATAATGGATTAGACGTGCTCCGGAAGGGGACACCTGCAGGCACCACTACTTTTTTACGGCAGTCAACAGGAAATTGCGACCGTCTAACAAGGCTTACAACCTGTGTACTCACCCCTTCATGCGCCGACGAGGGCGCGACACCCCCACTCATCAAAGATGATGAAAAGGTAGCTGTGTACAAGCAGTCTTATTCTTCTTTACTTTTGGTACAGCGCGTTACTCACTCTATATTCGTGTGCCCGTGTTGGCAGGCAGCCACACATAAACGTGCTGTGCTGAAGTAGGCGGAGTGTACAAACTTGCTCTGCTCGAAGACCATGATAACACTTTTAAACCAGGCTGCGTCTTTTTCTGTACCCGCAGCGCAGTGCACCGGTGTTAGTGGATGTCTCTGCGTGGCAGCCGTTGAGGAGTGGCATGGTGAAGTTCGGCTTCTGTGGGTCGATGTGGCATTTCGTAGCGTACTTCAGCAGGACGACTCCCGCGCAGCGTAGTCTAGTGTCGAGTTGTGTGAACATGTGTCGGAAGAGTTGCTGCTGGAAGAACTGGAACTGCAAGGGTGGCTGTCTCAGTCCAGTCCGAGGCTGCTCTTTAAGACGCGAGAAAAAAAGCAACGCTGACTGTGTGTCGCCGTTTGTGGAGCTGGCAGGCAGAGCTACTAATGGTCATAGGCAGCGGGCATGTCGCACCCGAGCAACAATAATGCCTGAAAATCGCTTTCTTGCACAGTAGTAACTCTGTCTTTTACGGTCTAGTCAGGGGGGGCGCCTGCTATGTGTTACGGTGTTGCATCTTGGTTTCGGGGCGCGTTGGTGTCTTGGACAATTGTTGTCAAGGCCCTGAATAGAAATTGTCCCTGCGTGCCCCGAAAATAGATGTACGACAGCCGCTCACTCCATGTGAAGCCGTTGGAGAGGACGAAACGCGGAAAAGGATAGGAGGGAGCCGACGTTGCCGCATTCCTCGGAAAGCCGATGCGCCCAGGCTGGTACGAGCATTGTGAAGCCAGTCGGGTTTCCGTACCAAAGGTTGTTTTTTGTCGTTCGCCTCGAAGAGACACAATGATATGCTAGGAGAGGCTCGTGCCGGTCGAACTAAGATGGCGACGACTGCAAGCAGAGACCCGACATAGCAACGTATTCAATGATATATGGCCGGCCTCAGCAATAGACTGTTTGTCGACGCATGTGAATCCTGCATGATAGCATGTTAGAAGCCTGCGGGATCTTATCGAAGACGGTAGTTCGACGTCATACAAAATACTACGGCGCTGGCCACCACAATCTCAGGGGGTGGTGTATATAAGAGCAATCCTGTATGAGAGGGATGAGAGGGCGTTGAGGAAAGGACACAACGCAGCCCGGGGCTGTGTGTGGACGGCGCTGACGACTTACGCCACTGCAGGTCTAATTCAGTGCCCCTGGGTAAGCAAAAAAGTAGTAATTTTAGCCTACGGGCAGAAGGCTGCCCAAGTCGCCTTTTTTGGAAAACGGCGGGCACCGTCGCCTGCGGGCTCGTGTGTAGAAGTATCCTTTGCTCCGCTGATGGTTTGTGCATCTGACGAATGAGCCTGTAGCCTTGGTGTCCGGTGCAGCTCATAGGAATAGGGACGCCAGTATGTGGCTGGAGGGCCTTGAAATCCCACTCTGAAAAGGTTATTTTTTGCGTTTTCGTATTTTAAGCCTTTTGATCTAGTATATGATCTCGTGCCGAAGGAGTGCCTTCACGTTTTTCTAAAATTCTGTGCTATATTCAAGTGTGCAAGACAAGAGTAGAATTAGGCCACAGAGAACACCACGCAGCAGCTTGGATCCATAGGTTACTGTGGGCGTGTACGAGTTCGACCATACTCACGTGAAAACCTACAGGCATGTACGAGGCCACTGGTAACGTTGGTAAGCACTGTCACGCAAAAGACCGGCAGATTTTCGGAGAGATCGTGTCCGCGTTACGCAACTGTCTACACTTCCAGGTAGACCGTGAAAGCGCACGGGATCAAAACTTGCATAAGAGCACCTGTTTCAATGACAACATTCAGTCGTCGGGAAATTTGCATTGTGCTACAGGCATCGTTTGGTGACAGCTGATACTTGCAATGCGGATCTCAAAAGGACAGAGAAGGTCGAGCAAAAAATGCTTTTATGGAGAAGTCTGCCGCGTTACCGTAGTTCCCTCAAAACGTGTCGCGTCGTTTGTAACACCAGGAAAGAGGGGATTCGCACAGGGTACAAGGGTACTTAACAGTGAGTGAAAAACAACAGAGATTGCCTGTCCTTACTCATGAACGGTCTAATGCACCCAATTTGCACGTTTACAAGGGCTGACTTTTTGATAGCGGATCTACTTGTAGTGGCCGCAACCAAGTTACCTGCTGCCCTGACAAAAGTGTGGAAGGCCGCTGCCCCCCGACCATATCCTATGTTGCACGTATCCGAGAGTGGCGGAGAACGTATCGGCGCCCAAAACAATCAGATAAAAATTTCAGCATGTCCCGGTCATTCAAAGTGCCTCTTCTTTGTGAAACGCCTAGAGGAACTTGGGAAACGAGACCGTACATTGCACAGAAAAGTGAATACCTTTGTTTTTCCACACATCTGAGTATATCAGCTGTTTCGAAGCACCTGCTGCCCCTTGCGGAGTTGGTTGGAGTCCAATGAATTGCTTTCAACTCTGCATTTCCAACGCACAAATTTTCCTGTTTGCGGCTGCGAGTGGCCGACCCAATGAAACTTGTACCAGTTCCTGACTTCTTGTTTACAGCCAAATGCTTCGGACCTGCATGCTTTGCGTGGAGCGTGGCTGAGGTGTTGTTGTCTGCTACAGCAGCTCCTAATCCTAGTTCCAGTCTAGACATTGAGACGGTTGAGGGGAAATGGACTTGTTGAGGAACACGTGGACCATTTCTCCCCCCAGGCGTCCAAAAATTGAAAGAGAATCGGTGTTTGACATGTTTTCATTGAAGAAAATCAGAGTTTGACATGATTTTATCGAAGAAAATCAGGGTATGACATGATTCTATCGAAGCCGATTCTAATGTCTGCAGCAGGAAGAGATGCGGCGCAGTGCCGTTACCAGTGTACAACGACGGGTTGCCTTGAGCTGGAAATAGATTCAGAGCTCGCGTCCGCACTCGACAAACGGAGACAGGGGCCGAAACCCTTTGAAAGGCGACAGTCACGTGGGAGTGAGACCTTACGGGGAGCGCCTTCTCTTGAATAGGTTGGGACTCTCGGAACAGACACACCATCAAATGGTTCTGACCTTCTGATTCGTTTGCGACTGCACAACAATTTTTACTACCGAGCGTTGTCTCTACTGGAGCCCTAGAACAATTGTGTTATTCAGTGCTTAGTACCACTAGAGGCTTTTTGGTTTGTAGACTGCGCGCCCTGTACATATTCACAGTAGTGGATGCCTACGTTGAGATCGAAATCCTTGACCCAGATGATGTTACGCCTGTGAGAGTGTCTGTGGCACGGAAGTTGTTGTGTCCCAAATTGCAAGTGAACTCACGAAAGGAGGACTGGTGAACAAGAAGAGACGAGTCAAACCTGTTTTACTAATTGAAATAGGGTCCGTTGTCCTGTGCAATTGCACGGGGGTCAAGTGGCCTCAGATAACGCCGGTGACATTAGTCAAGACTACCTGCCAGCATGGGATTCCTTGCTTAGAGTGCTGTCGTTGGCGCCTGCTCACAGTAGGCTTGAGCATGGGATTCCTTGCTTAGAGTGCTGTCGTTGGCGCCTGCTCACAGTAGGCTTGAGTCGTAGAGAAAGGTCAAGGAGCCGTAAGACTGTGGTCGTTGAGGGTCGAAACCCCTCTCCGGTTGTGTTGTGGAAGACGTGAGGGCGAACTGGTGGCACACTAGGAGACCAAATTTTGAATGTAAGTTGCAGATGCTGTCAGCTTGTTCTCAGCGCTAGCTGCGACACAATAAGTGCACATAGAGATCTCCGGGGGAGAAGCACCGAAGTAAACGTACTGGCTCAGAGACTGCGCTTTAGACTTTTTTCTTTGGCTGCACGGGATAAATCAATCTCGATTAGGATGCTAACCGGCGGGCTGTCCACGTCTGGAGCGCTCCACAATCGGGCACCCTGTCTGCCTAGGGTAGCCTCCCAACCCCGCGGATAACACCGACTTCCGCATTTCCAGAAAACTGAAACTGCAGACGGAAAGCATTTCTGCTGAGGGCAGCTTTGGCGGAATGGCTGTACTGACTGGGGCGGGTACCACGGACGAAAAGGCTTCCTGTGTTTCACTTGTATTAACCAGGGGGGTTTTACGTCCGTGGTCATTGTTAGAGATCGTGAGATGCGGCACCATCTACTGTGGAACATTCTCACAGTTTAAAGTTCCCAGAAATGAAGGGAATAAAAGCCACGGAGAGGTAGAGGGTGGGAGTTCTCAAAGTAGTGCTTTTTCTTTATCACGTTTATACTGAAGCCCCGGTCGGACAAAAACAACAAGTCCATCTCTTCACGATGCTCTTCACTCCGGCACCTAGGCGCCACTTGCGCTCGGCCGGTGACACACTGAGTAATCTTCATTCAGTACACTGTTTCGTTCTTATGCAGCAGTTCAGCTGCTAGAGTGCAGCCTGTTCTTAGCAACGAACACAAACTCCTGTGCCGACGGAAGACGGAAAATCGGCGAATTTCTGTGGCCCAGGGGCGTGTACAATGCAGAGCACATTTCGTTGCAGTTTACACTGAGTTGCAAGCTCTTCTTTTCCTTAGTTGGAATCTCCCGAGATAATACGCGAAAGATGGACCAAGACCTTTACACAGGAGCTCTACTATATTTCTGCATCTTCACCTTGACCTGTGGACCTCCCACGCGGTAACGCTAACACGGAGATTAAAGGCTAGCCAGCACTCAGGACACGCAAGAGTTAGTATTCGATTGCACCTTTTGAGGTGAAGGTGTCCTGGACGACCATGTTAACAAGTGATGCCTCTCACACAACTCAGTTGTTTCTGTCTCTTCCAGTCGTTTCTGTATCTAGAGAATATGAATTTCTGGCGTCCGTCATTCCGCCCACGTCCTCCTTGTGATACGTGGCTGTGTCTGCCGAGCTGTGCTATTTGATTCCAGGCCAGGCAAGGCTTCCTAGTATACTGCGTGCACCGAATGACCGCGTAATGCTGTAGTGGGGGCGGGGATCCTGCTCCAGCGCCGCGTTCGTCAGCTGCAGTCTTACAAATGGGTCACCTAAGACACGTATTTCGCAGAGCTGAGCGGTTTAAAAAGCACGCAGAGTTTCTTCCCACTGTCGCGCAGAATATATAGCTGAAAGCGAAACGCTCCATTTTGACCGGATTTGTTGAGTCGCTTTCGTCGACATGCGTTTCAAGAGATGAAAATTGACCGGAGTGCGACTCAAAATTTGGCCGTTTGACTGTGTAATGCGACAGATTGCTTTGTCGGTGTCCGTCGACTCTGAACCTAAAGCTGGAAGTACGTGACGGTGTCTTTTTGAACTTTGTGAGTCGGAGGGGCTGGGAGGGAGCGTGGAAGCAGGGCGGTGAAGCCGACTGGGGAAGTCGGCGCCTCACTCGGTGCAATAAGGAGCGAAGGGAAGGTTCAAGGTAGCGACACTGAACCTTTCAACGCAGCGTAAGGAAAGCACACGTCTTAGCCTCTCGTTGGCGTACTGGCTGGTGACAGGACACGAATGTTGTCCTGGAAGCGTTAGACACTGGGATGTGGCTGCCAGGAGGTAGGCGCCAAGGTAAATGCGGAAGAAGGGCAACTTTTGAAGCATTCCAGCCTGTCATTTACGAGGTGCGCAGTGCAAATATGAAACAATGAATCAGGGGCTGGTAAGGATCGGGCGACACGAACAGTAGTTATAAAGCGTAGAACAGCACCTATTGAATTGCCCGTAGAAGGAACTCACAAGGCTGAAGCTGCCCCTATGGAACAAAGGCACTTCGGGTTCCCTTAGCCCGTACTGTAATCGGTGACGGGCCGCCGGCCTCCTACAGGCCATTGAACCGACGCTGGTCCGCATGTAGCCTTTTTCAGTTGTGTGGGAAATGTTTTCCATTAGTCCCAATCTTTCAGCAATGAGAATCAAGCCATTTTGTTTCAGAAGATACTCAAGACGAAGTGTGAAACCGAAGGCGGCCGGCTAGGCCTGCGTCATAAGGAACGGTGGTGGGCAGTCGCAGCTGCTTCGGCAGTCCCTAAGAGGCAGTGGTTTTAAAGCGTGGCTTGCAAGTGACATCCGAGTGCGTACAAGATCCATGTGGAGACATCATCTTATCTCTCCCTGCGTCTAGGAATACCTCAGTTAGCAGTAAGTGACGTTGAGGCGTACTAGAAGGGAAACTCAATAAGTGCAGGCTTTGCAGGATTTCTCTTCATTTCTCCTATACTGGTCACCTTCTGCGCTGGAAGACAAACAGGATAAACCCACTTCTCCCTGTGTCTTGTTGCGAGCTAAGATCCTTGTTGAGACAATCACTTTGAAAAAGAGTTGGAGCAAAACTTCTTACGTGACCGCAAACAATGGAGATGCAGATATACTTGCACCAAGTGAAAGCACCAGGGTGCTTTCAACGCTGTCTTCACCTAACCCACCACGCCGCTGAGAGGCACGGCGGACCCCAAGTGAACAGAATGTCCGAGTCACCAACATACTAAGAATACTCCCATTGTCACGTGTGGACTTAAGGTGAAGAAGACGCCGATAACAGCCAGTTTGTCACAGAATACGGTGGACCAGTCTTCGTCAGGTGTCTCTGACCCTACGCTAGTATGTCCAGTGCAAGTCACACTCAAACTATCTAACCTTGCGCATCTAACTGCAGGATTGCAGCAAGGGATTTTCGGGGGTGAATCCCGAATCTCAGAGTTGCGATCGAAAAGGTCCATGCTAGATCGGTGAATATCTGCGCTTAGCTGACTACGCCCTGAAGGCATACGCAGGCCAGTTCGTACGTAGCAGAAGCTGGGGCACCAGTGCATAGTGCGATATGATGTCGTCGAGTCGGGAGATGTCTTCGCGTAGGAAGGGGGCGCAGGTTACAAGCATACCGTAAACGAGTGCACTTGAAAAATCGGAGGCCAAGGACTTCATTACCGCAACGGAAGGCGCCATTTTGAAAGCTCTGTGTCGCGTCTTGTGGCCCAACAGTGTAGGTACAGATATGCACAGTTTTGCCACGAGTAAAACAGTGGACTGAAGAGAAACAGCTTTTAGCACTGTAGTGAATAAAGGACGAGGATGATTTGGTTTAAAGGAGACCCTTCTCTCTCTTTCAGCGTAGTCCCCATGAAAGAAGTTACCTTGGCCGTAGGGGCGGAAGATACGGCAGACATAATATGCGGAATAGGGTCCACCGTCTTGTGCAAGAAACTGAGTTTTTCACGAAGAACATTGCCCGCAAACGACAGGCCCACGCGACTGAAAGCATCTAAAAGAGTATCATCGCTCTTTGCCTTACTGGAGAGTTTAGAGGCGGACGTGTGCTCAATGAGCGCACGAAATCACATTGTGTGCTGACCTCCTCTCACTTCATGATAATTTTTACTAAAATGTTCAACTTCTCGCCCATCCGTGTTCACAGGGGAGACTTGCTTCTGCGTTGGCAGCCTGCAAAAGCTTGTTCATGAATGTAGAATGAGATGACTACTTAGGAGACGGTATGTCGTACGTCTTCTGTGTCACGTGTGTGGGGGAGGTGTCCACTTTTATTGAGAATGTGCTGAGTCCGCATAGTTTACTGCGTGGATACAGGATCAACCCCAGACAACGTGTGGCGCGTAGAAGACCTCCGTGGCCTATTATCTTCTTCCGCATCAAGAACTGGTGGATAAGCGCAAAAAACTGCTCAGCGCATACTACTGCCTGTAGTTCTTTGCAGCTGATCTGTTAGAATAGACCGAAGGTAGCGTTCTCGCGCGGGAGCCGAAGTTTTCGCCTGCACCTGTTCAAGGCGAATCTACTTCTAATATGTTAGGAGTGCGGCGGCCGTTCGCGGTAGGTGCGGGTGCGAACGCATGGTATCCAGTAGCAAATGCTTGTTCCCCTAAACGCATCGACACGGCACGTCAGTTTTGTCAAGAAACGTGGATGGAGCACGGCACGTGTCTCCTGAAGTGAAAAAGGAGTAGCTCGTCCTGCCCCTTGTAGGCGCTCGGAGCTGACGACATGTACGGATAGATCCAACGAATCCGATGGCGTCGTGCTCCTTCGGAATGCAGAGCAGCGACACACGCAAGTATGGTCAAGCAAACTGAGTGCGATTCGAGTGAGTTTCACCTGCCTGCTTCGTTGTGTGAAGGAATTAGCCTGCGCAGTAAGCTGAGTACACCGACACGCCTGCAACAGCGAACGGTGATCCGGTGTTTCAGGAGGTCGCTTGCATCCTCGCATGCGGCAACGGTAGAGGATGGGAATGGTGATTGCCAATAAACTTCGTCGAGACAATGAGAGGAACACGTGGTATGTTGCCGTCAACTTTATCGTGGCAGACTCTAAGACTCAGAGCGTGGTCTTTCGTTGTACGCAGGCTACTACGCTCCAAAAACTCTGTTGACGAAACAGAAGTTGGTGAGGAACAGATGGAAGGGGATGCGGATGCGGGAAAAGGTTTAAAAGGCTATGCGTGTTGCGTGTGGACCAATGAAGTGGTCAGAAACAACGTCAGAGGTGCAGGTTAAAAGAAGAGTGTGCTCGGTTGATTTTTCTTATCTTTTGGACACAGGGGACGCAACCTTCCATATTTATCAAAGACTTTGCAGTAACCCGTTCGAGTTTTCCGAGTGGTGGAGAGAATCACTGAGATTTTCCAGGGCACGCAAGTTCCTGGAAACCATGTGGTTCCCAGAGTCGAGAGGAATAGGCGCCGTTTTCCCCAACAACGTAACAAAATGTTGGCGAATGCCAAAACTCTCAACAGTCTTTACAGTCGACGTCCATTAGCCAGGTGCAATTGCTTGTTGGGTTCTGTGTAGTTTAACTATCCCTCAGCTGCAAGTGAGGGGCATCGTTGCTTATTAGACAGCGGTGCGAGTAAGCCTAATTCTTCACTCGTCTTGCAGCTTCTTTTTCCTGAGTGACCACTTATACTCTTCAAACTGCCTGCAGTGCTTCCACTTCGACCTGTGTCCTGGCGTTGGCTAGCGCTCCCCTATGCAGGGCAAAGCCGTTTGGCGCCAAGGGAGGAGTTCTTGTTTGTTAAGCCTAATGCGATGATTCCAAGTTTGCTTCTATACTGCAAGCATTGTTAATTGTTCAACCCCGCTTTTTCCGCCCAGGATTTTCGCACAAGGATTCATGGTGCACACCCTTCAAACAGCGTCGGCACGCCAATGTGGACGCGGAGGGGATGTCCAATGTTGTAGCCTGTCGTAGTGTAGCCGGATGTAGGACAGCCCTCTTCTGTAGCCAAACATCTTTTCTAAAACAGCCTCTCAGGATTCAAGGATCAACCGAAGACGACAGGCACTTACGTTCGCTGAACATGAAAACGAGTACTGCGCAGTTTCCGCTTTGTTATTTCGCAGGTGGATCTGAAGTAACAGCGCCGAGTTGACAGTGTGTTCTCGCTCCCTGCCTGTTTCTCTCAGCCCACAACACTCGATAAGGAACAGACGACGGTTGGCTGCTGCGTGCAGTTGGACAGAGTCCCACTGATCGAAATGCTAATTGCACGTCAGCGCTCCTCGGGTACGGACACCACCTTCTTCAGAGGCTTGCAGAATTAGGTACAGGTAGCTCTCGGACAGTACAAAGTGAAGTAAACTGCTCTGGTAAGCAAAGTTTTTCAGCGGTGGAAGCTGTGATAAACGGTCAGCGTCCACCTGTGCTACAATGATTTAGGTAGATTCTTCACGGCTGAATGAAGAGTCAAAAGACGTGCACGAGCTACGTGACATTTTTGTAAGAAGTGGAATGCGGCTCAGAAATGCGAAAAGTTGAAGAAGGCCGTCTTCTGCAGTAGGGGAGGGAGACGAAGTGACGTGTACAGTGTACGACGCAGAACATGCGTACTAACGGAAGTACAGCCCCTCTTCTTGAAGCTGGTGGATCGGCCACCGACTTACCAGGAACTTCAAAGAGACGCACAGGCTCGTGTAGAGAGTATCGTGCGTCATCTTGCACGGGTAACTTGGAAGGCAGAAAGGGCCGGAGCTCGCGGACTTTGATGCCGGTGTTCCTGTTTATGCCCCTGGCTTTGAAATTCCATTTCTGTTCAAAGTGTGTAGCCTGGGGATTCTGAGTGATAATTAAGGGAACACCAAAGCTGCAACGGCATTGCAGAAACACTGTATTGCAGTGCAGCTCGTAATTCGACCCTGCTCTGTCGTGTCCACTGCCAAAATAAGTGACTAAGGATGAGAACGGCGGTCAAGAAACAGAGCCGTTATGTAGAAACTCGCGGAGTGCATTGTTGTAGCTTCGTGTGCCACTACATAGTTGTTCTTACGTTTGAGATGATTGCCTGAGACTTGGCTTTCTTTTGTCCAGCTTTTCTGAATTTTTACATCTATGGCTACCGGGGTGAGCTCGCGTCTTCACTTGTGGCTTCGACAAGCCTCACTCCATGAAGAGAGATGAGTAGAGATATCAAAACATGCGAGCAGACCGGCTAAGTGTAAGATTCCAGTCCTCTGGGGTAAACACTGTTATCCTTGAAATGTGCATTCACTCACCTGTAGGGCTGTGCAGATGTACTAACACCCGCGAGCCGCGTGTGCACCTTGGAGCGACTCTTGTGCTGTCGATCAGTACAAATTAGGGGGAGGGGGAAACTTCGCAAGTCAAGGGACTGACACGGTTACACATGTATAAAGCTCATTCTGAAACAGTGACAACCAGGCAAAAGGCGATTATTTGTTCGTGACGTGGATCTCCGTTGCAGAACCTGTTAGGCGGGGCCGGGAGTATGCTTCGTGGGAGATGCAAATCTTTGTTCGTGTTGGATGAAGATACCTCAGCTGCTCTGTTGTCGGTGAACCATGCTGCCGCAGAGTCACACACGTACAGGCTGTCTTGTGGCAGCTACCCAGCAGCCCTGCAAAGCGTGCAGTTCTGACCAAGCGACCCGTTCTGTTGGATTGCGTCTTCAACTACACGTGTACTGAACGTGTTTGGTTTACACACATTGGGGGTGACGTATGAATGAATATCAGCGTGTGAAGAGCTACGGTGACAGTCCCTTGCTGTGACGCCACTATGACCTCAAGTCCTGCGTTAAAATAAGAAGGTTTAGAGTGTCGTACTGTCAGTTTTTCTCTCTCTGTACTGGGAGGGCTGCTTTACAGAGATTGGCAGAAGCGGCAGCTACGGT
This sequence comes from Sarcocystis neurona, assembly GCA_000727475.1. NCBI lineage: Eukaryota > Apicomplexa > Conoidasida > Eucoccidiorida > Sarcocystidae > Sarcocystis > Sarcocystis neurona. The sequence continues at coordinate 750,616 of KL647326.1, forward strand.
GTTTTGTCGCTTAACCTGGTGTCGACTGTGTGGAACGTAAAATCAACGCCGAAGGCCGGTCGCCACGTGTCAGGATAAGAGGCGGATCTACCGAATCTAAGCGGCAGCTGGTCAAATCCACAGCGACAACATGTTTCGTGGCCGAGAAACAAAACTTCACAGTGACTCTCTTAAACAGCGACGGTCTCCTTTATGGCACAGGAACAGAGGGTCGCTCCCAGTTCGGCACTGCCACCGCAAGTGAGTTTGCGAACAAATATTTTTCACATCCAGTGGCTGCCGAAGTCCTGCGCGTGTTGTGTAGCGGCACGCATGCAAAAAACACGGGCAGAGCAGAGGGCTCGACTGCAAAGCCGTACGATACGGAGAGGAAAGAGCCGATGCCGCTTCGTTGCTTTGAAGTCCAAAGTGGTCAGATTTGGAAGGGGTTGGTAAATCAAAAACGTCGGACTGGCAACGTGCTTCTGCGTTGTCTATTCCCCCCAAAAGATGAGTTGAAGTCCTCGATGAGGCCTTAGCTCGTGGCGCTCAAGTTCCGTCCGCAACAGGCGACAGTCGCACGTTAAAGAGCATGTTTGCAATAAGTAAAATTCTACCGATCAGAAGGCTGCTCTTGTAAGCAATGTAGACAAAATAAGCGGTTTTAGGCGCTACTTTCTATTATTTGTGAATCGCGCCGCCTACGTATCAGGAGGAGGTGAGGCGGACGCTACGCAACAAAGAGGCGGCGACGGCATCCATGACATGATCTGCTGCGCTGGTGGCGTCGGGTGTGATCACGAGACGGAGCAAACATTGTCGCGCTCTGCTGGTGTCAGTGTTGTCCAGTCAAACACGGCAAAAGGCTGCTTTTGCAATTCAGCTGGGTGCAGTGGCATAAGGGGCTCCCTGATCAAACTGATCTGTGCTACGCCGACGGCCCCGTGCCGAGATTCTTTCATGATTGTCTGTAGCAGAGCTGACGGAGAAGCTGTAGCGAAACTGTTGAAAGGACTTTAAGCTGTATGATGCAGCCACTAGCTTTCCAAAGGACTGGCTTTGTATTTGTCTACGACAAGATCCGAAGCCTAATTCGTACTGCTGTGCATTGTACAAGCTGACGTTGGGACGCGTACAATGCACGAGTTCCAACGTTGCAGTGAGCTCGACGTGGCAAATAGCAACATGTTACAAGGATTACTGTCACCAACTGAACGATTACACGGTGTTGTGTAGGGGTAAGTATTCAGTCATGTGACCACCAGCTACCACCTGAAACAAAGAAGGCAGAGGTGGGTAAAATGGCGGACGAGAACGCGGTACTTGGGTGCACTGTTGTGCTAACCTTTTAATGTCGTTTCAGAATAAACCCTCTGCGTTACACAGGACAACATTCCTTCTTTCAACTGCGGGAAGAATTCGGGCTGACTCAGGACACTGGCAGCTTCCAAAAAATTAGTAAAATTCGTTTGATGTCGACTTCGTGACAGCAAACTTGTACCTTTCAGGAGAAACATCTTTTTTAGAGAGAATAAAGCACATATCAGCTATCTGAACTCCTGCATGTGCTGCTTTTTGGAATGTGACGTTTTGCAGAGACATGTGTGTACTCACCTAGGGTTCACAAACTCTTCCATTTCTGGCCCTTTCCTATGGTGAAAAAATTGTCCCACTGAACATCACACGATCAGTAGATGATGTGGATGTGGCGCGCGAAGGGTCTGCAGCTAGAATTTTTGACTGCATCTGCCTGTTGAAACATCGTCTACGTTTGCTGAACTCTAGATAGTGGTGAGGAAAAACGGTGTGTTGCGGGTGCAACTCAAAAAGCACGAAGAAGCTCCCGCACAGCCGGATTACTATACTGCTCTCTGAATCAGCAGAAAGGGGGCGGTGCATGGCCTCTGTTTTGCAAAGGGGTAGCAGCAGCCCAAAAGGCCTTGCCATTTTCATATTCGACACCGAGGTGCCCGCGAGAATCTGTGTGGGCAGGTCACCTGGTCCAAACGCATGCAAATTACGTTTCCACGCTTGTGACCTCCTGGAATTCGAAGGCCCGAATAGCAAGGGTTCTTTCTTACGCGAAGGACCTGGAGATCATATTTCGGCTGGTGCACATTTCCTAGAATGCCTCCTTCGTTCCGAGGTTACGGACGAATTGTATGCCCATGGGAAAGAGAAGGGCTCACTCTTGAGCATTGCAATATCTCCAGTAGAGAGGGACCTTGAAAATGGTGTACGTTCACCGACACCGCTAAGCGTTTAGTCTGCTGAATTGCTTATACGTTCTTGAATCACGTAAGGGCAGGCCCTTGGAAAGGAAGACCTCTCCTGGTGACAGAAAATAGACGTTCGCATTATTATGCGGTCTTTTACGTGTACTTTGGATGACAAAACGCATACTCGCTTTTCTCAGAAAGCAGTTGGCACAGGAGGCTAACACTCGTTGCATACCAAATGCAGCAGGAGAGACGGTAGCATAATACTCGGCGTCCGGTTTTTCATTTTGTAGTGATTTTTTCAGCCTGTGCTTCACGAGTTTTGAGCCGATTTACATAGCATCAGGTGAAGTGCTTTGGAGTGGCAGAATAACACGCAGTTGGACTTTCCATAGCAGGAAAGTCCACTCTGAATGGCATCGGATGCTTCTCACAAAGTACATCTACTGATGAGCCTATTGAAGTTGCAGCGGACCATTCGCACAAGAGTCTGTGCCGCAGTTTCACAGTTATTCTTTCTAGAGTCTCTGCAAGGGCAAAAAAATTACTCGCCGCCCGCTCTTTATTTGCCAGCCAGGGAGATTCTGCTGTATTTGCACGCTTCGTTATTCTTGGCAGACGTGGGGGACCCGCACGTTGGCTACAAAGATCAGAGGGGTTTCGTGGTATGAAAACGGCCGGCCTGCTGTCATACTGCAATTTTCGTCGCGCCCTAGAGCGACCTACGTCATGAGCTGACGCAACGGGGGAACTCACGTAAGCGTACGCGTGCAAAAAGCTAGTAGGCGACTGTTTTCTGCGTCGCAGTCTTTTTGGAAGAAGAACAAGCTACGGACTCATTCTTTGCTGTTGAATATCTGGGCACTAGGAGGCGCTGACACATGAAGAGGAGGGCAACGCTGCGTGCCACTGTCAATGCACCCAAAGAATACACTTGAAGGATACAGGAGGTTAACCAAATCGGCATAAGTTCTCAAAGTGTGGGACAAGAACATGCAGGAGCACGTTTCGAAGGGACGGCGGAGACAAACGGGCAGAGCGACAGCGTCGTCGAGCGGAAACGAACTTCCTTAGCTTTCGCGGAAACTCGTTGACTTGCGGCGCCTGAGGTCTCTTCGAAGCCTCAAATAGCCCTGTCTGCGGCGTGCTCGCCGAAGTATACGCTCGCATAGCACACGTAAAGCACGGTTCGCCTCCCAGTCGTGTCTCCTTTCAAGTAAAAATCTCTAGATGAGGGGATGGGCGCGTTGTGGGATATATTTTTTTTCTTTCAGCATTGGATTGTTTGCTGGAGAAGTGGGCCGTCTTGTCCTACAAATGTCGGTACCGTCCTTTGCTGTGACACATTATAGATACAGGCACGCCCGCCCTCCTCAGAGAATCCAGCGCGACTTGCTACTTCGGGCATAGCGGCCGTGCGACTGGATGCGGCGCGCAATGTTATAAAGAGAAGCGCTGAATGTATGTGATGTACTAGGTCTCAGTGAGGTGCTGCAGAGTGCCGGCGCGTTTGAGGATGGAAGCGATAAGTGTACGCCTATGAACTCATCAGGCCGAAGGGAGACTAGGAAATATAACTGGGGGTGCGGCTGGTTCCAGAGAATGCGCTGGCACTTGAAACTTCTTCTGGCAAGAAAATCAGTAGCACGTATTTACTGCGTTTGCCCGCAGACCCCCGGAAAGGGCCACAAGTAAAGTTGCAGCGTTGCATAAGCGTCGTCACACGTGGCAGTTTGAAGGTGCAGAGTACAACATCAATAGTTTAAGGCACCAGGGTTTCCCTCTTCCATCTTTAACGACACGATTTCAAGAGAGTAGAGCTACTCTGACGCGTTGGACAACATTAGCGCTGGTTTAAAGTATTCAAATCCTGTCACCTTGTCTACTTTCTGGGTTGTGCTTCACTTTCGAACTAGGACACGCCTAATCAAGGATATGCACTTATACTGTGCAGCGCTGAAATGGCGCTGCAGTCTTCTTTCTTTACATTGCGAGGTACTAAAACGTTTTCTGGGACACCTGCATGGCTAAATATCATAAAATAACTCCCGTAAATGCGCGTTGATCCCACCTTACAGCTGTGATATTTAGGTGGCATGGCTCGGTCTCTCCGACAGCGGCCACCATCAATCCGGGGTCGTGGACCTGCACAGCGTTGCACTCACGTACTGAAGACGGGATTGTGTTGCCATTACGGCCACTTTGTCAACGTGGATGCTCTTCCTGTTGATTTTGTAGATCGACAAGATTCTTTCAAGATTTGGGGATTTGCTAGCTGCAGCACGCAGTTGGGTCAAAGGCGAGGGATTCACTTAGATGCTTTTGACTTAGGGTTTCGAGAGTCAGAATACAATCCTTCGTGTCAAACTGTTCGTCGTTCGCATTGAAAATCTACGCCGAGTGGAGCTGGGTGCGGCAACGGTATCCTGTAGGGGAGCGTCTTTGTTTCCGAAAGCTACGGGCAACGAAGCCTGTTAAGGGTTCGAGCAAACTTCGCATCACCCCGCGTTGTGGTTCGGGCGCTGCGCCCAGCAAGCGTGACTGCGAACTATATTCTCAAGAAACGTTTCCTGCATAAAAAGGCATGAGCCGGACAAGCATTCAGGATGGAGACACGACTATTCGAGTAGTGTGGTCTGTTGTTAAACAAGTTATGCATTGGTGGCAGAAAGGAGCTGATCTAACACCCGGAGAACATATAATCCTACAACTTTTTTCGTGAATGTCTGCTGCGCAAAGCAGCTTTTTCTACTATTTCTTCCTCAGTGTTTCATGCTCTAAGTCAACACACTTTCGCTCAAGCATATTTCCCCCGCTGGAAACCTAGCCATTCACAGATTCAACAGCAATACGTGCTTCGTGGGTTCGGTAGACAATCGGCTGCATAAACACAAACTATGTCCACACAGCGACTGCGCCTCAACTCTACCTCAGAGAGAAGGGTGCTGTTATTCCAGCATATGAGACGGTGATGCGGCGGAGTGATTCCGATGCTCATTAAGCCCTTGAGAACAGTGGTTAGTGATGCTTTTGCCACAAAGATTTACTCCTGGACAGAAGAAAAACGCCTGAGCAGAAAGGCAGGGCGACACGGTGTCGTCGTGGGGTCTGTAAAGGGGCAAAGCTCCTTACGGGCCCTTGATACTGATTCTTGCAGCTAGGAGGTCGCTGTCCGCTTCCGTCTGCTCTGTGCGGCCCAAGGTGGCGACAGAGGGGTGTTATAAACAGGCTGACGGGAAGCTGGTCACGTGTCGTGTAAGCGGAAGGTGAAAAAGACCGTCTGAGTGCACTGAAGGCGAATCAGGCGTTGAGCGGATAGTTAACCGATATGCTCCGACGTAGAAGAGGCTGCCTAGCGTGGTAGTCGCTTGAAGGGGTGAGAAGGCGGTCGGAAGCAACTGAGAAATCCACCATGACGCACTGCAGCTCTGGATAAGTACAGCGTGTCAAAACGTCACTCCCTACCTTGCTTCAACTCTGAGCATTTGCACTGTCCTGTCAAGCCGCGGAAGAAGCGTACCTCTTGCGCGATTTTGCAAGGATGTAATGCTTCAGCTGGAAAGAAGATCGGAATTAAACGCACGCGTTATATGTCTTCTGCTAACGGTTTCCTACAAAATCAGGTATTCTACATCACGAAAGACATAAAATGAAGCTAGACTTTAATAAATCACTATTCTGTGTGGCTCGTTGTGGTCTTGCGGCCAAATACAAGAATGTAGAAAGGATCCTTGGCGGGGGTTGAAGCACCTTCTTACAAGTGACATATTTGGTGTTGAAACCGTCGTTTGGGAAGACTGCGATTGTTCCTGCGAGCTCCAAGAGGAGGTGCCGATGCAATGGAAACGACAAGTTCCTCTGCAGACCGAGCAGTCTAAAACGCCCGCAGGGGCGCAGAGCAAAGCTTACGCAGTGCTTCATAGGCTGGGCACTTTAGTGGTGGATTTCCTGTAAGCAGGGGTAGTCTGTGAAGACCACAAAAAGTATCATTGTGCACGTCTGCCTTCCTCACGTGTAGAAAGTTTGAAATCTGGTTGCGACTTTGCTCCACACATGAGTAGGATACGTACTACGGCGCTGGAGGTGCTCTGACTGCATCGACGTGCGCTGCACTCCTCAAGTCGGACTTTACTGTAGCAACAGGTTAGCGCAAATGCAAAAATTAAGGACTGCATTCGTTGGCATCGTGTCGCCCCCTTCCCGTTTGATCGCCTGCCAAGGCCGTTACGTGAAGTGGCACAGCACTGCGTTTTCCTCAGGAAGCTGTGCTGTACTGGATAGGGCCGACGTTGGACGGGTCGCACAGGGGCACGAACTGAGCAAAGAGTGCTACAACAATTCAGACCGGAAGCAGTTGCTGGTTTTGCTTCCCCATGTGACGCTTGACTAAATTCCTTATCAACTCACTCATGGAAGCTGCAGCCCTCGACGTCTCCCGTCCTTCCGCAACGTAAGCTGTTCGGTGTGTGGAGACGCAGGCCTTCAGGCCTTCTTCCCTCCGCGATCTAGTCTCCGCAATGCGTGATTGATGCGAGTGCGAAGGCCTGCTTTGCTTGCCGCTTCGAGTGCTTCGAGCAGCGTAGAATGAGCTGACAGGTGTGACACCCCCAATGCGGCACGCATTCCACGTCTGTTTGCATTCTGAAGCGGGCTTTTTACCCTATCGCAGCTTATTCCTCCAGGGCACTCAGGACGTCTAGTTGAGGCGGTGGCAGCGGCGACGCAGACTAATACGCGCCGAAGCGACCGGATGACGGACGGTCCACAATGCAGCTAAAAACAAGCGAGAGATGTGGCACCACGCACGATATTCGCCTCGTTATACGAGGTTACAGGTCACTTTATTGTTAAGTGAGCCCATTCACTGTGGAACCCTGTAAGGTGTTAGCCTTAGACATGTCCCCAACGACAACGCACACAGTAAAAAAAAAATATGGGGATGAAGTTCTTTCGAATGGCTTCGTCAGCATTTTGCGGCTTGTGGGGTGCACTGATGCACTACTGATTAGAGACCCGTAAGACGAAATCACCGAAAATGCAGAATTGTAGCCAGTTGACCCTGAGTCGCATATCACAAGGTTAAACGCGTAGCACAAGCCGCAGAAAACATAATCTTTTGTGAGTTGTGAAGTAGCGTGTGAGGTTCCGATTGTATACGCACGGTACAGGTGTAGTACCGAAGTCTGAAGGGGAGCACCCATCTCCCCAGCAAAACATTCGACTGTTGAAATACCTTCCAGGCTTGGTGGCAGTTTGACACATAATTTAAATACAGACTTAAAGCTTCACGGCACCACGGAAATACATACCCGTACACACAAATATATTTTTGTGTATCGCCTTTGAATGTGTGTGGTGACGAGGTGTGAGGAATTACAGTTAGACGTCGATTAAAGGCCTTCAAGCCAAAACGGCATTTACCGGGCATCTTGGTCGCCCGCTCTTTGACGCGGGTACCAACGACACCTCTGAAGTGCTGGTACACAAAGCAGAATCCTTATTCGTGCTGTTCGTCTGCGTGCGTATTTCTAAGAAAGCGTTCTGATATTCTGCGGAGAAGCGACAACGCACCGTTTTCCATCAGAACAGGACATGCATGGTCAGGACTGGCAGTTGTACGAAGAGGTGAATGACGACTGGTAGAAAACAATATGATGAAAGGAGTTGGCCAGATAGTGAGGGTTCGACACTTTCGTACGGTCAGTCTTTCTGGAGCTGAGAGGCAGCCTGCTGACGGGATTGCATACCGGGTGACTGCCTACGACGCAGTCTGTCCGCGACGTGGAATTGACACCGGTGCACAAGGCAGTTCCTCCCTTGTGGGAGGGGGCAACGGACGCAAGCCGGGGCAACACCCTTGCAACTGATTGCGAATGTCTTTCATTGTGGAGCGCTTCGCAGCTCACCCGTATCACCGTTCGAGTTCGTCCACCACTTCGACGGGCCTCAGTAAGCAACACGACTCAAACACGCATGCTCGTGCCGGCCGGCAGACATTTCGTGGGCTCCCCGCTGCTTCAAGAGCAAGAGATGATCAAAAGGCAGAAATCTACGTGGCTGGCTGATTCTTTGCTAGAACAAATCGGCCAGTGTCGGCCAGTGCTTCGTGCGTAGAGCATCCGTCGGAGATGCGAAGTAGTTCGAATCCCTGTCAGCCACATTCAGCAACGCCGACGCATCGATTACAACTCTGTGATCTTCCTTCGCAGTGGAAACCTAGGAACCCCCCTGTAGGGCTTTTACATAACCGCGGGATTTCGGAAGACTGTTTCCTGCCAAGCGGGACAAAATGAGCAGGAAATCCTCAAGTTCACGAGCACCTGAGTAGGACGCGAAGAGAATGTGACCTACAGCGTATAGTCGAGAAGGTGTAGCATGGTGACACAAATTCGGATTTTCCTGGCCCCAGCGCGGCCTCCTAGCGGTAATTAGAACTGATTTTCTCTGATATCGTGACGCTTAGGCATCCAGGGAAGGACGCATTCAACCCGAGTGTGCTACACTTAGGTATTGCTGAGACAGAGGTCTTCTCGTGGCCGTCTTGTGCATCACCAGGGAGAGCTGTTCCAATGAGTGGAACTGCTCTAGCGGGGAGAAAACGCATCCAGGGGCGGACCCGCATAGGTCGTGTCCTACGCCATCGACAAACCTCCTTAGAACATGAGGAAACCATCTCTTCGGTTCAGATGGTTTATGAAGCCTATCCTGCATTCGACACTGCATCCTGCGTACCCTTGCTGGTTGTGAGCTTGTGTCTGTTCGGAATTGTTCTACTACCTTCTTTAGCAGTTGGAAGAAGACAAAGGATGTGCGCTGGTGAAGCAGTCGGAAACACCTAACACGGGGTGGGCTGGAAACCAGCGCTTTACGAGAACACTCCGACTTACAAGATTCTGCATGCCTAGGAGTGTGTATAGTGTGAGCTTTCATTCTCTAAGGAATAGTGAAATGAAGTGAAATTGCAGATGGTTCAATCCTTTACCTGCGTAACCACATGGCAGAACACCGGGTTCCGGAAGCGTCCGAATCTTGTTTTCCTGCGTGTTACTAGCGCACTTCGAACGTCGAAAGTCAGGCTGAAGCGTGGCTGAATGCGACAGTGTTGCTCAGCGTTCACCAAGAACGTAAAACGGAGGGAAAAGTACTCTCCCAACTTTGCTCAAGAGGAGAGTCCACCGGTGGATTTTTAGTGGAAAGTGTGCTGTTAGGATACAACCGACGGCGGGGAGGCAGACTTTTTTTCCTGAAAAAACGCTTTCAGACTCTGCTCTATCGGCGTGACTGACGGCGTAGCACCTACTTGTCCACACACGAAGTACGTGGGCAAAACTTTTGATGCTGCAGAATTTTGAAAGGCTACTAGCGAAACGGAAATTTCGTGACGCATTATTTGAACAACTGAAGGAAACAGAATAAAGGCTACAACACTCCACGTGTACGCTGAGACCACGGGACGCTCTTGTTCTTAACTTATAATCGACTGAATAAGTAAAGTGTGTCAGCGGAGGCTATTTTTGTCTGAAGTGCAACGTTAGTCTTATGCGGCGACGAGGCTCCTTTTTCTTATTCGTTTGTGAGGCGATCAGCACCAACGTATTTTCCTAGAATTCAAATCAAAGAGAGCAACGAAGGAAAAAGCCACCCCGGAAATCCTCAAAATATCATAGACATTGGTCTTTTTGTGACACATCTTACCGAATTGGACTTTTAGAGGACGCAGTAACGACACAAACGACACCCAAGAAAAGCCAGGAGAGAACGTCGCCGGCGTCCAAGAGGAAGACAGTCATTGGCGGCTAATTTTAGAATGAGATAAGAAATTGCTGGGGAAGTATAAGTGGTTGGTGATGTCAAACGTGTCAGAGGGGATCTCCTGCGGGGCACGCACCCCAGGCGGTGAGACAGCCGACAATTTGAAGGCTGGTCAGCAGTTCGGCAGCTCCGACAAAAATTGTTAACGTCTGGTTCGTGCTTGAATGGTGTATAAAAGGTGGTCTTCGAAGCGAGTTCGTTGGGACCTCTGCACCTGTTTAGTGGGAAAATAAAAGGCGCTCAACGTAGTAGAGGCAGAGCGGCGGTAAGGTGATACAAGGTACACGAGGCTTTGCTTGCGCTACACCCTGGCTTTGATCATAAGAATCATACGTTAGGCCTACATCATGAAAAATAGCACCTCTTCTTAGAAGGCAACGTTGTTGAGCACTTGAAGTCCTGAAGGTTTTCGACGGAAGCCGCGTCTGTTCAAGTCTCGTAATAGAGGCGGCTTTGAGTGAGCTCTAGTGTGTGTGTAGTTTCTCAACTAATACACAGAGAATTTACTGAACGCAAACTTCTGCAATGGTAGAATGTTTTCTCGTGGTGTTTGGAACACGCGTTCACCACCAATTCTTGCGGACGACAAAACGAGAGGAACACCTCAAGAAAAGAACCTGCTATACTCGCATGTAGCCTCCATATTCAACAGTTGAACACATTGTGTGTGAGTGAAACTGAACCGCTAAGAAGACAACGGCGAAACAGAATCTGCCCTCTCCTGTGTTCCTTAGTTCTCATTAAGGCTTGAGGTTGTCTGGAGGTCAAGGTCCGAGGAGATCTGCTGTTGAGAGGCAAAACCCTCACACGAGGAAAAACTTTTTGCTATCAAGTGCTGATGAAAATGGTGCCCTCCGGTTAGTACCTACAGTTCGTCTACCACAGTCCTTACGGAGGAACGGGGCTGAGCAAAAAGAACCAGCTGAACGGAAGGTGTCACGTTATGAAGCGGAACAGCATCTGCCGATGTGTGCTGATCGAGCATCTTTCAACACGGGATGCACGCAAAGGATAACTTGCACGAGACAGTCATTATGAGCACACACTCTGTCGAATGTGGACCTGTAAACACTAACTTCTGTGGGTGGGCACAACCACACGGGAACTGTTCTCTTCGTACTCTAGTGAGAAACTGTCCCCCGGGCATAACCAGGAGATTTCTTAGCCGGTGACACCGCTTCACCCTTGTTTCTCTGCTTGCATTGTGTCCCCAGAAGTATGATACTGACATTCGAAAAGGAAGACGTAAGAAACGCCCGATGTAGCGTGTGTTTAGCAAAATTGTCTCACCTTTCTTGTGGAGTGGCTTGCAGCATGTTTCTAAAGAGGTTTTCCCTCCACCAAGTCAAACTGATACGAAGGTGTAGTACGCTTTTTGAGTACTGATGGAAAATGGCGGGACGTGCTCATTACTACGAAATGCCAAGCTGCGTTTAGGCATGGCCTCTGACTTGCTGATCTAGAGGGAGTATAGCGCTGTTCAGAAGCGGCACTAGGCAAGAGCGCGAACAACTGTACAAAGAGGATAACCAACGGAAAAACACGCTCCAAAAAGCGCATAAATGTGAACTCGTAAATAGGCACAGGTGTTGAGGGGGTGGCACTTGGAATGATCCTCTAAACTGCTGGGGCACGCCTCAGGAACAAGAAGAGTGGCGGTGCAAGCTACCGCCTAGTTTTCTGGAATTTTTGTTTACGTGAAGACCGCTGCTGGTTACGATACAGTATGGCTGTCTGCAGAAGCATCGTGAACTTCTATTACGGGCAAGTAAACGCCAGCTCTGGCCATTTGAGGTTAAACATTTAGAGGTACAAGTTTATGTTTTCGTAGTGATTTACAATGGAAGCACTACAACTCACTTCCGTTGCGCCGGCCTCGAACTCGATTACTTCACGTTCGTGTCTACTATGCTCCGAAGCCTGTGCAGCGCCGCTCTGCTCAAGTCAACATCCACAGCAGTCACGAAGCACGGCAGAGACGACAGCGGATTACAGTGGCTTTTGTCGTAAATAGTCGACCTGCGTGGAGGCGTTGGAGGAAATGGGGGTTGAGTAAGGATAGCCACATGCGTAAAAGCTGGAGGTGGACGGGGGAGCAGACACTCGAGTACTTAGCGCTGCCTTGTCGGGTCGATATTTTGTGTGTGCTTCAACAACATACGACCTGTCTTATAGAGTCAGGCTTTTCTGCTTACGATGACTGAAAAACTTGTACCTGCCAGCCAGGCGTTAGGTTATATTAATTCTCAGGGGCACCCGGGTAAACGACGACACCAGTGACGGAAGAGCCTTCGAAGCCTCGAGGTACTAGTTGCACGTCCAGATGTTCGTTATTCAAATAGAATGACGAACCAGTTACTCTCCTGGTAGAGAAGAAAACATGGAAGAATTCTGTCCAGAGGAGGGAAACCAATGCAAAACAAGGTTTGTCGCACATCAGCATTCACAACAGCCTAGAGTGTTTACATTTCAAGTTTGTGTCTTGCGGTCTTCATCTTCTAGTGTTTGTGTTGAGGCATATGTAGTAAAAGACACTGACGCGCACAAGTATGCACCAAAAAGTAAAAATTGCACAAGTAGTGCTTTAGCTTCACTTTAAGTAGTCTGTGGCCACTTCATTGGTAAAAGCCGACCCCTGCTTGCAAGTGCATGCTGACGAGCGTATGCAGTTCGACCTGGGGATGATAGTCAATTAAAACTGGGCAAGCAAAAGATTTACGTGAATACAAGCGCAAATCCCTCATGATGGTGTGGTAGTAGACATTAATAGCATGCAGTGCAGTTTCGGCCGACACCAGCCTCGCCACTGTGCTGAACGATACCCTTCCTGTGCAGTGTCGGTTCGCCCGGAATGCAGTGAAGAGGCTGTTCTGAGCTCGAGGAGGACGCCGAATGGGCACCTAGGTTTGGTAGAACTTTTTAGGAACACGTTTGTTAGTGAAAATGTGACAGAGACGCTACAACGGCTTGACTTGTCAATAAGCAGTCGGGGGAAGGAAGCGTTTCTGCCATGTAGGTGCTGATCCGCAACGCTCGTTACCCGAGTGACCTTCTGCATGCTTGAGGGTAGACGAAGAGCTGAGAAACAAGCACCGCATACAATAGGAACATGGGCGCAAATGCATGTAGTTGCTTAATTGTACGTGGTGCTGCAGGTTTTCCCGTCTTTGTGTTTTGTGCGAGGTAAATATTCGAAGGTGTGAAAACCCTGGAAGGGATAAAAATTTGCGCTCTAAGTAGGGTATTGTGACGACCGTGATCTACAGCTGGTGAGGCCGAGCGAAAATGAAGTAGTGCGATCAATAATTTCGCATGTCATCAGCGAGAAAGGAGACATGAAAACGTCAAAAGCAGAAGCCCGTCAGAAGTATTAGGCGATCTAGCACGTTGCCATTCTGGGTATAGTTAGTACGATCTAACGAACCATCAAAACTGCTGGCAGGAAACTTGGCATGAAGCAAAGCAATTTAGTTGTTGGAGCGCGTGCCTTGCGGAGGACGCTTGCAAATAGTTGTCCAAGAGCACCAGACGAGACACCCGAAAATGCTAAGAAGTTTGTGCCTCCTAATTAGACTGTGTAAAAAAATAGATCTGTGAATCTTCGGTGGATTGAAACCCCCAAAACATTCCTTCTCGGCATTGTTGCACCGCATACAGCTGTGTACGACGCCACCGGGTACGAGTGCTACGTCAAAAAAAGCGCTCTGGCGCGTCGCAATAAAGGAGGTAACACCAGTTTGCGCTTCCGGAGAGCGTAGCTACCTGTTCTGTGGGGTGACTGCTATGGAACTAGGCAGACAACACTGAGACCAACATGCGCGTCCGTCCTCTTTTTCACGTTCCAGCGACTGTTGCTTGTTTTTCTGGGAGTAGATACGGCAATGTGCAGGCCAGCAGCTGTCGCTTGCGATGACTCACTCGTCTGATAGACATTCTTATACTTCCAGAAGGCAGTGTTGAGGCTGGCCGAAAGAGATGACGCCAACGCTTGTGCGCTGTAGAGGCGGGGCACGCCTATGGCCGCAATTGTCGAACTGGAGGAGGCTGTCTCTCACAGTGGGTTCACGACAGTTCCGATCACGCATAACATAGGGAATGCCATGGCTAGTGCTGCTGCCTCACGGATCAAGATGAGCCGAACATACGTCTGTAAAATCTCGGTTTAACCTGCCGAACTGACGGTTTGAACGGAAGTTCATTTGTAGACTAGTACGAAGGTGAGAAGTGAATATAGTCTCTAACAGCCGTCCACTGTCCAGGAGGCAGGTGCTTGAGGTATTTATACAGCAAACTTCTGCGTGTGTATTCGTCCTCTTGGGCTACGCAGCAAAACCATGTGCTGGGGTTCGACGTCTTCCCGTGTGGAAACACCTTAGAGAGGAATGTGTCAGACACAAGGAGAGCCTTATACTTCCAAAAGCTGGCGGCTGAGCGAAAGATAACTCGTCAAACACTTTTATGGCATCAACTGTAGAACAGCTGCAGCTGAGCAGCGCGGATCTACGGGAGTGTGCACGTCTCGTAAAGTGGCTCCATACCCAGTTGTGTGCGGATCAAGCGTGCTCATCCTTTGGACCGACCAAGAAGTACACTCCGCCCAATGTGCAACTGACATTCTCCTCCTGGATTTTTGGGATTCTGAAGATTCCTTTGAAATCTGCTAACTTTATAGGGAGAGCGTATCACAGTGGTTCTCCAAAGCGAAATCCGACTTGTCGCACAACTAAAAATATTGAATCGAACTGCAGGTCCGCGTCCGCGCGGAAACAAACACACACGCCAACTATGGATGATTTGCAAAGTAACGGGGAAGAGCTGTCGGCTATGCAAAGTCTTGTCGAGGAAGAGAATGCATGAGGGAGTGGCGCAACTCCGGTCAAGTGCCATTTCAGGGTACGGGATATGTAAAAGTTTTCTGTGTATTAGCGAATGCTCCTCTTGCTGCGTAGTCGCGGGGGGTTGGGAAGCTGTTAACGGCCTTGCTTCTGACGCATGACGTACGGCGTCCTCCAACGAAAAAAGAGTAAAAGAAGGTGGAAGGGATTCGTTCTCTTTTGTTTTACTGGTTACCTTGTGAGAAGAGGAAAACCCTCTTTGGAAGTGCAAACGCCCGTGGGTCTTTGAGACGGCTGAGAAGAAGCTTCTCGGTTCTCGCTCAGGAATCTGAGAACAGAGACAAGCGCAAACCTAGCCATGCACATGCTATCCTCCGTAGAAGTGGTGTTGCGCAGTAATCTGTGTGATGTTTATGAGGTCATTTTTTTCTGAGCAGCTCTGAAAGTGTTTCTTCAGAAGCACCGAGGCCCACGTTACTGCCATTGTAGTCCTTCGTAGGTCAGGGCCCGCGTGTCTTGGAAAGGAAGGCGCGGACGCTGCTTAACGTATTTCGTATTCTACAAAAAGAGGCCACGGGGACATTAACACGAAAATGTACGTGTCGCGGTTGTGCTCGGATGTTTAGAGAGACTACCTTCGGGCTAGCCTGGTAAAGTTTCTAGTGACAGTGTCAGGTGACGGACGTACGTCTTTCGCATCCATCCAATAGGCGCACGCCGCCGCTGCCTGAGGCATTTCAAAAATTCCGTCGGCACTGAATTTCTGGTAGCGGCGCATGGTTGAGGCAGCAACTACGCTCTTCGGCTGCAGCTTCACAGTGCATGGGAAGTGGAAGGCCCACAGACAGCGGGCGACAGAGTGTGAGCTTCTTGTACAAGGATGCTACGATTCGGATGTTGATCTTAACATTGAGTGGGAGAGAACATGCTTTAACGTAAGTCGTCGGCCATTTGCAGCCTGCACAATTTCGAGTCGCAATGGTGAATCAGGGAGACGTAAGCAGGGCGGTAGATGGAGTTCGGGTTGGTGAATACTGCGGTATTCGTCGACAGTGTCGACGGGCTATATTGTCAAACTACAGTACGGGACTGACGTTGGAAACGAGACCCACTCCGAGAGGTCGCAGGCTGACCACTTGAGCGAAACGAAATCCGTGCAGCTCTCAAGCGGACCCTTATAATGCACGGTTAGATTATGGGTGGTGGAGAAACCTGCTCTTGTTTGCCCTAACTGTTGAAGATGACGGGTCTTTTTTTGAGTTTCCGCCGGGACCTTGAGTATAATTAAGCACTCGAGGCGGACGACCTTTGGCAAGAAAGTTTGCAAAGTACGTAGAAGAGTGCATAGATTGCCGTAAGTGTGAGGGACGAGGTTCTTGAAAGAGCTCTTCTGCGCTGGTCTCGCCTGTTGTCAGAAAGGGAGGCGTCGCGTCCGATGTCAGCAAACCGCCTAGCGGAGATGGAAAGGAAGGGTTATTACATTGTCGAAACCTCCCACGTTCAGGTGCTCAAACGGCGATGTTGTCAAGGTGCTCTGTTGGGGTGCACTGCACACTGACTGCCAAGGAAGTGCCCCGTCATACGTGACCTCTGCAGTTGTAAAGGAGCGTAATAGAACGCGGAAAGAAGATGGATCGGTGCTGCCTTCTCAGGCCCAGAACTGTAGGGAGACACCTTAGGTAACCTCGTCTGGGGACGCGACTCACAGCAAGTACGGAAAGGTGGAAGCAGGCGAAACGGCAAACAGGTGGCTGCCAAACTCGGCTGTTGAATTATTATTTTCAAATTTTTGCGTGATGTGCACCCTGCGGTTCACGTAGAAGAGGGGGACTTTCTACGTGGACCATAAAGGCGGTGCCGAATGCCGCTTGTGTCACTAGTGTCTACACGTCTAACTACCCCAACCGTCGGAGAATACACCGCGTGTGTACGTGGGTTCGGGATATAGGGGAACGGCTCTGTTAGAGCGCCCAAAGCTCGTATGGTCCAAACGCTATGAAAATTCAAGTTTACGTGGACAGGCAAGCATGGCGTACCCGGCGAGGAATACCCTGTAGGGTATATTGTAGTATTTTTCAATTGGTAAGGGACAGGAAAACTAGTTCTTTCCACGGATGAAGAAGAAATGCTGACTTTGTGTATGCTTTCGCACGTATATCTATCCGCCCTAGGTGCAGAAAAGTGGAGAGGTCACAAGAGATTCAGCACGCTGGAGAAAATCATTGTCTGCACAACTGGGGGCCCAAATGCAGAGCTGAGGTGGAACAGCTCGCGAAGATGCCGGTACATTACGAGGTGCGGAATGATTCGCACGCAGTGTAATCTGCTGCGCAACTAAGGCGCTTTGCGTGAACGAGACGTAACGTAGGAGACTGTTGAATTCCCGTCTGCGCACTGCATGGGACCCCACGACCGAGGTGTTTTTTACCGTTGCCTGATAATATTCACAACAGTCCATTCCAATGCTGGAGTGCAGTCTCCAGTAATACGGGCTTCATATCCGCTTGGAATTCAGCTGCTGGTATGGGGGACATCGCCTGATAACCAGCCAATTTAAACCAACAGAGGTTCACGTGCCGTAGTAGCTTCCGCAGCTGAAGTTTTTGTCGCGTTTCCGCCGGCAGAATGAGTCCTATCGGTGTTCTGCTATAGTAAACGGCACTGGTTAGCAAGGAAAGCAATTTGACAGCAGACGTTGACTGCTCGTGTGCAGTCATGGAAGACGCCCAATCTCGCTTTTGTCTCCCGGAGGTCCGGCCCCGGCGAGCATGGCGTACTTCACACGCAGCCTCGAAGGAATGTGAAGAAGAAATACGTGAGATACTGCGCCCTGCGCCCGCACACAGAATAAATGGAAAACAATAAACGTTCAAAGCCGTCGAATACTGCTAATCAGTGCGAAGAAATGCAGCGGAGAGGCTATCGCCTGTATCTTGACCTTCAATATTACTATGGCAATATCCTGTGCTGCAAGCAACTACATTAGGCGCAGGGGACAATTTCATGTGGCAGACGGTCGGGCGACGTATCAACGTCACCACCCGCTGCGGCATCTGGCCTTCGGCGTTTCGGCGGCAATTCCGTTCTTTTCTTAAAGCGCGGGACCAGCTGGGTCGAAACGCGTTGTGACCGATTGTCGCCCAATCAGAAACTAGTCGGTTTCTTGTCCTTCGGTGGTTGAACTTCCATCCGCTGGTCTGTACCACGCGTGTCGGGCACAATTTCGATGTTGCCACAACCTTGGCAAGAAGGAGAACCGTGTTTGAAAAGGGCCTGTGTTACCAAGTGGTGGCCAACGTGTCTTCTTGCACAGACTGGTATGCAAAGCCGAAGCACTTGTAGCATCAGGAGTAGCGTGTGGTGTGCGACCGGCTACTTTTTAAGTAGAATAGGCACTGCAGTCACGAGTGGTGCAGTACACTGTGAGCGCCGTGCAAGTTGAGGGAAACAGGGAAGCAGGCAGAGGCAGAGCGAGCGCGGCACGAAGCGCCACCAGCTGTCGCGTGTCGTGGAGCGACGACTGCTGTTGAACGACTAGGAGTATATTTCACACGGATACAGGCTTGCCGCATTGCGACACGATTCAGGCCTCCACCCTGTCCGCTTATTCTATCTTGAGTCCGACCACCACGTAGAAGACGAAGCGGCCGCTTCAGTAAAAAATCATGTACGAGTATGTTTATGTATCATTTGTGTGTCGATACGTGGCAACTTTCAAATTCGACGCGACCGCTTCCGACGTGGACAAAACTTCGTGCCACGCTCCGAGTCTGGCGCTGCAAGCTCATTTCCGTGCCACGCTCCGCTGATTCGTCACAGGTGGTGATTCCAAATCGCTCTCTTCAGATGGCGGTACGGTAGATGAATAAGGGCCCACCGCAGTTCGTTTACCGTGAACACGGAGCAAATACAAAACGGCGCCACACTGTTACGATAGCTTTCACAGTCCTCAGTCGGTGTTTCCTACGCATAACGCAGTATCTGACGTCCATGAGACCGCGGCAGGTTCTGTCACTTCATGAAACGCGGCGACAATTTAGGTTGCGGTTGATGCAGTTCGCTTCGTGTTTCATAGAGTGCCATGGCTGAATCTGTAGAAGACGCGCTTTAAGGCGTAGAGACTGGTTCCAAAAGTCCGATCTTACTACTCAGGACATGCTACTCGTCCAAAGAGATGACGTATGTAGCCTGCATGTGCGTGTCGATGTGTTCGCTTTGTGGCCGTGAAAAGGATCGTGGAGTGGCACTCTTTGCTGCAAGGTGACCTGAAGTGGTGGGAGTACCATGGAAGATAGGGACGCCCGTGAACACAGGTGGTGGATGACTGTGCCAGACTGATCATCCCGAGACACCTAGACACTGGTGATACTTTAATGCGTTACTCTGGAGTAGGTGGTGTCGACCGGCGGAGACCTCTGCTCCAGGGTCCGGCTCTGCGTCCACGCACTCGTGTAGCAACAGCACTTACTCTTGTAGGTGGGCACGAAGTTCAAGATGTCGACTTCGCACCTTTCCAAATAATCCTATAACTACGACGGAACAGCTGGTTTTGCTGTTTGGTTCGAGGCGAAAGTCTCTCTTAGCATGGAGCTCAATATCAGCAGGGCAGAGTAGAGTACAAGTCGACTAGGGCGAGAGATCGTATTTGACTTCACCTAGACGTCCATTTCGGTGAACAAGGCTAGTGATTGCGTAATGCATGAAAGGTCTAAAGCAGTGGCTCTGCACTCTTGTAGGTGATAGTTCTCAAGGGTCAAAGGGAGAGAGATGGGATTCGGTTCCTACAGCGGAAAAGTGGTGCAGCATGCCACGCAGATACGTCCCGCCCCCAGCCTTGCAGTGGGTGCGCACAAAGCGTCAAAAATTTCAGAGAGCAGTGTTCTAAATTTGGCTGCGTGCGTCACGTGAAAGCTGCTGACCACGGGAGACGGACGAGTCAGGGTAGCCTTGGATCCTCTACCGCGTTGCAGATCTAGCGAGAAGAGGGCTTTTGGGCGGGTGAGCCTGCGCGATGATTCAGTAGGCCGACGTGCCGGAACTGACCGGTAGTGCTTCGGCCGTCGTCTCTGCAGCGGTGGCAGTGGATTTTTGCAGCGTCGGAGCTAGGCATTTACTTTCGTTGTGTGGAAGCAGTAGTATAGCAAGCCTGTGGCTCTGGATCAGCTGCGCATCGCTGTAGATATATGAAAGCGCAGGTATTTCAATTTCGTTCTCAAGTGTAGGCGACGGGCCTTCGAACAGGGATGCTTTATCAGAGGGAGGCTCTGGATACGGATTTGTTTCCTTGACGAGTTCCTCTATCAGTTGCAGGCACCTGCTGGTGGAAGCCTTGCGCTTGTGAAAATTATTTTTCGGCAGCGGTAAATGGGAATAGACAATTCAGCACGTTGGCTGCCATCTCGCAAGCGACGCCACCAGGAAGCGCGGAAACGACGAGAGCGACAATTGCGCAAAAACAGCTCTCGGTAGGGGGCAAACGGCAGCTACAAAGGTCAACGTGAGAGGCCACAAGGTTTCCCAGTCCTCTTGTCCACCAGCTGCGGCGTGTGCGGCATACAAACGCAACCACAACTTAGGCGTCAGTGAGTAGTGGATGGAATAGGAGACGGACGCGTCAACGGCGTTTGACAAATTCTCTGCTCATCGGTGTCGCAAAGTACTAGTAACTGACAGTTCGGAATGTGAAAGTCGTCAATTGTGCTTGCTCTGGGGCTGCCGGCGGCGACGGTTGCGAGCGCGCGGTGGCACCGCAGCGCTCCAGACATGATGGGAAGTCTCCCTGTGAGTGTCAGGGCCCTGTTGAAGCGATGGACGGTGAAGTAGACTTTCAGTTTTGGGCTTCGTGACAATTTGCAATGCTCGCATGCACGTGGTGCAGACACCACTTGTGCGAGGTACACGCCAGCAGGCGGTGATTGTTGGTGAGGAGAAGGAAGGCAAACCTTTCGGCTCCACCCTGGTAGGGCAGATACAGCGAGTTCTGGGTGTCTGCAGCTGCTTACGTGCAGGGATAAGCGAATAGGTGCCGAAAGTCATTTCACCGCAGAGGGCCACTCATGCTGAATCATAAAACGGTTATAGTTGTGATCGCCTCAAGTTGGTGTACGACACTCTTTTCAGGTGGTGCTACCCTCTCGGTCTTCTCTGCACCTTGTTGGAAACGCAGCTAGACAAGGGGAGTAGACGTACCCGGCTCCAGCGTAAACTGAAGAAAGACGGCGTCCTAGTCTCAAATGTACGTGTTGATGTCGACAGCGAAGAAACTTGTTGTCACACATTCTGCTTTACAAAGTAAAAAGTGTTGCTTCTGCTGTTGGAAGATATTCACCCGTTTGTCCCTGGCCTCTGGTTGTGTTAACCTTTTTCCAAATTCCACTTCACAAGTTCTGCGCACAAGTGAGATCCACCGGGCAGGGGAAAAACCCCGTAGGAATGAAAACATGTGTAACAATCCTTCAGAAGAAACGTGTCGATGTAGCCCATAGACGTTTCGTACTGATGCAAAGACGCACTGTCTGGGCGAGCGTCCTCGTTCTCGGGAATCGACTGGTTTGCTCACACATGAGCGTAAAATCTTGCTGGAGTGAAAACTCACTAAATTAATGTCTAGTAGGCGCAGAGCATAAACACGTTGCATCACGATCCACAGGCTTGTCGTTAAAGGCCGCTTGAGGTTCGTAAGCTGTACCGAGGCGAATAGGCGGATGGAGACGCCAACCAATAATCAGTTGTCGTGAGCGTGGTGTGCTACACTCACTACCAAGGAAAATGCGGCTCGGTTGTTCAGGAGAGGGTATTCAGCAGGTTCCTGCGATCTGTTGTGTACTCCGCTGGAGTTAAACAACTCCTGCGAGTATTCAATTATGCTGCACCAGTGTTCACAAAAGCTGAAAATGATTTTCACATCCCTTGTGTCGCTTGGTCGTATTCTAAACTGACCGAGTTATAGACGGGGGTAAGGAAATTACATTTCTTACCGTGAAAACATCCTGTTCAACTTCGCCTCCCCTACTCACGAAGAGAAGTGATGGCCAGTAATTCTCAAAGCGCACTTTTGGTTATTAAAGAAATGTGGCCCCGCGTGTTGTGCATGCTGTGTGGATACTTTCTGTGAGAACATCAAGGTACCGGGGAGTGACAGACAAGCAGAACTACGTGGATGAGGACATGCTTGTCGCGGGACTGTGGAAGGATGCCACGTAACAAAGGTGATTGAAGCTGTTCCTACCGAAATTCTTTCCCGGCGGTGTTCTAAAGGGTGCGACCATGAATCTCTGCAACACGGAGCAAAATAGCTTCAGGCGTTTTGCAGACCCACAGTGCTTGGCGCACGAAAGATTGTCATCCTCTCCTCTTGTTTTCGTCGTTAAAGACTAAATTCACGGTGGCCGAAAATGTTGCGCTCAATGACAAATAAGTGTCTTAGAAGTTCAGTATATGACACTTCATACCTTTTGAACCTTTAAAGAGTATCGTTCAAAGTAGAAATACATTTCTGTAGCCCCACGACCCGCTCTCCTTCCTGCTATGCAGCTGTACACCTTTTGTGTTTTTCATCAAAATTTATTTTTTGGTCGGCCTGTAGAGGGCACCCCCTAAGCAATTCCAGAACTGTATTTCGTACTACCGAGGAATTCTGAAAGGCCGCACGGTAACGGAGCGAGTAATACTGAAGTGTCAGGGAGCGCTGCCTACATCGTAGTTTCGCACCCCAGCGACCGGCAACTCGTGAGGCATAAAAGACTACATATGTCTATGTACGTGTACTTATATATATACAGGGAGAGACAGGAGAGAAAAAGACGGAGACGGCTCCTTATTTTTTCCCGGCAACAGGCTGTGTGAGGTCAATCTGTGAAGGCTTGTTTGCTCGTAGCGCTTACAAGGTACCTGAATGTGTCGACGTGCGGGCTCGCAGTCCTGCCATCACGGTCCTGCGTACAAGGACGGATGCCAGTCGTGGTGCTTGGGAGAGTGCTCCGGTTGCCTAGGTGTAGCTGACCACCTTACTCTTCAAAGAATCTATGTCATCTAAGAGTGGCGTAGAATCCCGAATCTCTGAGGAGACTCACTTTTTCATTTGAACGTCAAACCCTTGTGTACGACCGAGGACGGTAAACCTGCAGTAGAGTCGGAGCATGGTCGTATTTCATTGTCGCTTGCCCCCGGCAGGTGCACAGGAGTCCTAGTTGAAACGCCACGGTGGTGCAAGGGTATTTTTACAACTAAAAACTGCTGCAGGGACATTGCTTGCAGTTGTTCGATCGGTGGCACCGTAGTGTACGGACATGAAGGAACACGACGGATTCCAACCAGACAACTGCAGAAACAACCTTTACGGGAGTTAGCAGCACGCATTTGGGGTAAACGCTGACGTGGAAACCTTTAATTTCAGAGTGTCCTTGTACTACACGTTCTCAGGTTGAACAATAAAGCGACGGTGATACACTAGCGAACGGTGAGGACTTTTTAAAATGAAATGGGAGATGTGTGACATGTTTGCTGCTTCGCTCCTGATGTGATGCAGATTCGTGCTGCATTTCGGACGTACGACCTCTTCTGAAACGCGCTCACTAATCGGGTGCCTCTCACCGTCTCACCGTGCCCGCACTTGTCACGATAAGTGTCTTTGGTCGATCCACGTATGCGTCCACCAGCTATTTCAAAGTGGGAACAGGGCACTCGAGGAAACCTGAAATTTTCACAGCTGCACAATTTAGTTACCGAATCCTGATCTACCCCGCTTTTGGGTCGCTGCCTTGCAACCTAGATGGCTCGAGACGAGAGGTGAGCTCTACGGGTTGTTGGTTGTGGTCAGAGGGGACGATGTGCTTTGGTTACATATTTTGGTAGGGCGGTCCACGTAGTTTGAAAGGAAATTCTGCAGCCGGGCTAAGACACTCTGAATCTGGGTGCTGCAATGGAGACTCTGCCGCGGAGCTGCCTTCGAATTAGTGTGGAGTGCGCTCGACGGTGAGGTGGCTACCGAGGGGATCTTTGCACGCCTCATTCCAGAAACGCAGAGAAAGCGTTAGCGTGTCACCTAAAAGGGCGGTGCCGTAAAATGTATCATTTTCACAAGTGCGCCGGGATTCCCTGCACGCGCGTGTGAGTTCTGTCGCACACAAGTGAAAGTACGATGATACGGCAGTAGCGGTGGCAGCGCGTGTTCGCGTTGTCGCTGTGAGGCTCCTATAGACGTGTGGTAATGGTGCCTTTCACCTAAACGCGAAGCGCTTGCGTCCCTTTTGTTCACTGGGAAACACATGCCTGAGCGCGCGAGAATACACTATCCTTTCACATTTCAGTGGTCCCTGACTTCTTTGTTAGTGCAAGTTTGGTAGAGTAGTGGATAGAGTAGGACCGCTGCATCAACGTGCAACTCTTCGAAAATAAAGTACACTGCAAGGAGACAGATTACTGACCGGGCTGAAAAAATGTTTCTGTGTGAACAATATGTGAGAGCTATAGCGCTCGTCTCTTCCGGAGTTCGAAAGGAGGGACCGCTTGAAGAGCTCACGTGGCGTTTTGACAATGGAAGAAGTGCAGTTTTTCGCAGACCTGTGCACAAGTGTGCCAACTGCCCGTGCTGAAACATTTGCAAAGCGCACCTGGGGTGCACAAACACCAGGATTTACTGGTGAATAAGGCCGGAGATCGTAGTTCAAAATCGACAAAGAGTAGTATACGTGGACGCGATGTAAGAATGAACCTTTAAAACGCATGAGTCTTACGCAGAGCAGAATGCCATCCAGTCACAAGAGACACGCCTGGTAACTGCTGCCGTCTTTTATGTGCACCGGACGCTCGCAGTGCCCTACTCTTGTACTGAAGTGCCGATTACACACCACATTTAGTTTGCAAGTATAATTCCGTATCCTTTGATTGTGACACTTAAGTAAACCTCAGGTCAGGGTGAGGCCCTATACGAAATAGTTACTGAGGGAGCCGGAATGCGAATTTTTATGCTTTTTAAATATGTATACTTCTTGAACCTCCTTTGAGGCCAACCCGCCGTGGCCGCAGAGCCCTGAACTTCACTTATCGGCAAGCGTTGCAAATTTGGCAAGGGGAGCTAGTTGATCCCTGCTGTGGCAAGGGTGGATACTTCCTTGTGTGGGTTGGCGTGCCTCTGCTGTTTGTCCTCGGCATCTTGACCAACTTTGCCCAGGAGCTTCTGTGTAGTTGCACGCGACGCCGACCCCGTCCGAGGAATTACTCAGGTTCTACAACACCCACTTTTGAAAGGCAAGACATCAATTCTCCTTGTTGCCCTCAGACATCAGAGTGCGTCGGATTTAGCCCGAGTTCGTGTAGTTTAGCCTAATGCTCAGTTGGTACTTAAAAATATACAGCGCACAGCAGCAAAACCAAGCAAAAGCCAGACTCAAAACTCAGCCGATGCATTATATTTGGATTATGTTTGTGCTCACTGCCGAGCTGGCAGGACGCTGCGTCGCCGTGCTGAAGACTTTGCGAAAAAAGACGGGATTTGCAAAAACTGCTCGGGTACGTTCGTGTGTATCAGAAATACTTATAGTACCGCACCGTTCTGTACGTTTCCTGCAATCTGCTGCGAAAATTGGTATCTACGGTAAAAAGTGTGAGCTCTTGGTTCCCCAGGATCACCAACGTTTTCTAGGTTAGTGCAGAAAGGACAAGCGTGCTGAAAATCCCGGTGAATAATAACTGATACTTCATAACGTTTCGAAGCAGGACCCTCTACGTCGGCGGAGGTTTACGTAGATCGAGGTGAGCTTCACTGAACACACGGTTTGATACCCGGTAAAATTATCCGTCGTAGAATATGGTAGTCTGCAGCGGAAAGCAGCCCTTCCACGGCTCTCGTGTGCGACGACGCTTTGTGTCGTTGCAGTAGAGCACTTTACGTAGAGTACCTAGCCATTCAGCTCTAAGTGATCCTGAGGCTGTTCTCAGTGCCGAAACAGTGCTAGTTGCTGTGTTCGTGCAAAGTCTTTTAAGCAATGGGTGGGCAACGTTCGTCGGGTGGGGAAGCATTTGTCTGCGAGGGCGTCTAGGCGGAGAGTGTGGGCTCACTGTTGGTGAAACGAACCACTTCTCTTAACCGTGTGCTCTGCCACGGCGCAGGGCGCGGTCTCTGGTATAGAAAAAATGACATCATTTTTTTTTTAGGTCACAGTCGTCTTGTGGTCAAGAGTATCTGACAAAGGAAAACTGCACTGCGTATGTTTGAAGGAGTATTATTTCACCATGGGGATTTTGAGGAACATGCCTTGCCTAATGCTGGATTCTACGAGTATCCATACAGGACAGAGCACCAGTGAATACGGCTACACTCGCGTACGCTCGACGCACACAAAACAACGAGATTTGGTGGTTTTTTCTACAACACAGGATATAGCACCATAAAATACTGCACCGCTGTAGAAGAGTTGTACCACAGGGTGAAGGTGTCAAGGACGATCTCAGACTCCCACGCAGCCCTACGGCTGCGTTTCATTTTTTTCTGGTAAGGCACCACGTCTTCCTCGCAATTGAACAGGCGGACTTCAGCTTACCACTCAGAATTTTGTGATGCAGCACTGGAGAGACTTTTCACTCTTCGTTCAGTACAAGCTTCTTCCAGCGGGGAAGAAAATCGCCCCATCCTAAAGCGATGTACTGGCTTCTTCTAAGAGCACCTGAAATGCACAGGTGGTACTATGCGGCGCACTGATGGGTATTCAAACTAAACTCGCTGTGTGAATAAATGAGCAGGGCAGACTTCACCATAATCGTTCTGGCCTCCAGGTGCAGGATTTGTACGTCGCGGATGTGCGACGTCGGCTCTGGTGTCAAGGCGGAGCTAGCGAATATGTATATATATATATATCTAAAGCGGAGTGTAATGTCAAGTTGTGCACGTGCTTATTGCGCGGTCGAGGAAAGTGATCCACCACATATGTGCCACTAAGTTTTCAGATCTAGGACTCTTCGAGTGCGTAGGAGCGTGGGTTAAGAGAGCTTTGTGGAACACGGTTTGTGGCCGTTTTGCGCGAAGATCAGCAAATTCTTCTGTGGGGCCTCTGTACAAGGATTTTTACTGCCAGGCTGCCGATGTTTCAAGTGGAAGCCGATGCTCCCGATTGTTCTCTGCATCCCTACCTGGCTTCAGACGGGCAGAACAAACTATCTGAAGGCAGGGGTGTTATCTGCCATTTAACCGACCAGTAGAAAAAGCCGCGTGAATCTGCTAGAGGTTAACTGGACACACAGGATACATCAAATCGATGTACTCCAAAGAAGGAGTAACTATCTACGTTCGCTGTCGTCGGATGGGTGGAAAGCTCTACGAAGCGTCTGGGGGGACTGTTGTGATGCGCTGTGACTCCGCAGTGGTACGGCGTGTCAAAGCGCGTTCGTTGGAGTCGTATTTTGATCATGAGCACTCGTAGGGCCCCATTCAAATTGTGGATATTTGCGCGATTCTAACAATGTTTTGGGGGGTTGCGAACTCTCAGACAACGCGGAATGGAATAAACAAGCGCGTATTCTATATACGTTGGCAAGTGCGTTTCAGCTGATGGACAGCTTGTTCTTTCTTCTTGATACGGCTGCGCCAGTGTGTCCTTGTGGTCAGACACCAAAGGGTGGAACGAGTAAATACGCGCTCTGGGAGACGACTTTCTGAAGTGTGAGAGAATCCCACGTGCGAGTGCGTGCGCTCGCGCTGCTCATGCAGGCTGCGAAACGTATGAATTTGTAGCGGGAAAAGTTGAATATTTCCAGAACTGCAGCGTCCAGGAGGGACGGATACGCAGGGAAGCACGGCACGGGGGCGCTCAGTTCACACAAGGGAAAACGTCCTCGCGCAGTGGTACCTTCTCT
>KL647327.1:4741-15396 GCA_000727475.1 Sarcocystis neurona
CCGGCTGTGCCGAAGAAGACGAAGTTGAACGCCGATTCACCGTGCAATACAAATTGCTCGTGAGAGAGCAGTGGGCGGTGCAGGCAGGCGCACATACTCATTGTGAACGCCGTTCAACGTTTGAGACTTACACGCAGGAGACAATCGGCACCGGTGGTGTATCCTGCGGCTGCTCACCACAGATAGTGAGAGAGAGGGTACACTGTGATCCACCTAACCACCCACAACTACAGGGGCAGTGGAACCGCCTGTTTTGGTTCGTGTCAGGGTCCGATGCAGAAAACACCACGCTCCTGTTCCAGTGGTGGGGTCACAGCAGGGAACACCAGAACCCATGAGTGCTTTGCTTCTCCGGGGCACCACCATCCATTCGCTCGCCTTCAGTTCAAGAGTAGCGCTGTTCGTCCGCTTGCGGTTCGACGCATGCCGCTGTATCTTTGCACATGAGGGGAGACGGTAGAGCTGCCTGAAGCCAACGGCATGCTCGTCCGTTGTGTCGCGCACCTGCACCGCGATCGCTGACAGATCGCATATAATTTGCAGTGCTGCACGACGCACGAGTCAGCGGTGTGTTCACTACTACGAAATACCATTAACCCGGTGCTCACACGTTACCGAGCAACTGCGTTACTAGTACGTGCTTCACGAAGGCTCTAAGTAGCTGTACCTATTTAGAGTAGTCAGCGACGCAAGTGTTTGCCAAGACGCTTTACAGCGACGCAGCCGTTTGTAAATCGACTCCACTGATTCACGAGAGGAGACGAAGGCATCGCAACCGGTGGAGATCTCCAGCACACCCGTGGCTTTTCGAGTGATCCAGGTGGTAGGCTCGCAAGCGTCGATGGACCACTCCCGTAGAGCAACTTCAGAGTAAATCTTTACTATTATGTGTGTGTCACAAGCGAACTGTGGCAGCTTTCCTTAGCTCTGGAATTCTCATCTTTTCTCAATATTTAGCCGTTTCCAGTGGTGGTCAGATGGATGTAGTGTGGCAACTGCGACGACGTCCCTGCGCAGAGGCAACGACGTTGCAATTCTCAATTGATTTTATTCTTTGCTGAAGGTGCTGTCAGCGGTTCTGTCCCGTAGTTTTCCCCATGGTGCGTGGAAATGCCCGCGTTACACACCGGCGTTGGCCAGTGTCTACTGTGCTTCTGTTGTCGTCGGCCTCGATATCCTGCAATAGACCTAATAACCACTATCACAGCAAAACGGCGTGCCGTGACCTGAGGAGCCGGTGGCTGGGCAACGCTCATGTGCAGCCACAATCGACGCGACAGTAAATAGTGCCCCTGATCGTGGCCACAACACGGTCAACCGGCAGACTAACTGAATCCGCCTTTCTGACCTATGCCGTTCCACGTTCACGTGTCGCAATGGAGGTGCGTCGGGCATCTTACTGGTTCAGTACGCAGCCTTTGTATGTCATACGTCGCACCTGGTCGTAGAATTTTTTGTAACCGTTTTTTTCATGCCGAAAGCAGATGAATTAATAACTCGCGTCAGAAAATTCCGCTTCCTTACCAGAACAAGATTACAGCGGGTGCGCGGGTTGTGCGGCAAGCATCGTTCCGATCTCATGGTTTTCCTGCGGCGAAGCAGGAAACAGCAGAGTTTTGGGGAGGGATGGCGGATGCGTGCTACGCACGAGCGTCTTCTGTTGCATTGTGCTGAGAGGGTCGAAGAAATTTGTGTGGGGGTCTCAAGAAACTCTCACACGTCGCGAAGGGACTCTGTCTGAAGAAACACTCAGGTTCCGGTTAAGTCACCTGGGAAATGTAGTCGTCCTTCGAAAACTGCGCCTCGTCGTTACGCCCACGTGGCCTAACAACAGGTTCGCCTGTATAGACTTGACCTCATGCAAAGCGCGGCTACCCGAGGCTCCTCTTCGCATATCCTCGTCGGAGTGTGGGCATTAGCTGTTTCGCGTACAACACGGGTATTATGGGCGGCGTACCACACAACACGGTGCCCCAGTGAGGCGCAGTGTCATGGGTGCGACATGCGGTTGAACGCGGTAACGGAAGAAACGTCGGCCCTTCTTGAAGGTCGTTCCACGCCTGCAGGCCTCGTCTGGTCTTCAGGGGCACACTCTGGAGCTGTTTCGTCTCCTACTCGTGTGAGTGGTGTGTCGCCCGATGAGGTGGAAGGATTGAAATTGTCATCAGTGGTGAGCGACGAAGGTAACACGCCTGACTTAATTTTCGCACAAGTCGCAAAATTGAGTTGGATTTCTACCAGTCAAGAGGAGCAGTTCCACCAATGTAGTGCTGTGGAAGGTCCATATCGACCCTTGTACAGCGGGATGCCGGCATGTCTCTACTGGAGACGACACCTCCTGACAACGGGGGAGGTCTTGGTGACGCCAACTCCTCATTCACGCCCGCGCATTTGCCCCTTGTTTGCAAGGAAAGCCAGTAACTGCGGGAGTGTGCTGCTTCACCAAGCCGGAACTCACTGGCGGCCCGGAGTTCTGAACGTGTTGTCACTCCTCGACGCCCGCCTCCCCCAGCAGTTGCTACGACATACGACAGTGTTGAAGTTGTAAATGACATGCAGTTCCTAAGCAGCAGTGCGATGTTGAGAAAGTGTCAGGTGGTGAGGAGATTCTCTGTCACGTTCGTCGTTGTGATGCTCCTTGGTGTAATAATCACGATTGCGCCCCCCCTTTCCATATTCGTTCAATGTGGGATATCCCTTCTTCGTAGCAGCGATAGGCATAGTGTTGATACACGTGTGCGCAACATATGACAAATGAAGTCAAGTGTCGCACCCTTTGGTGGCAACCTTCATGACTAGGATTTGGCTCTACAGCTCGCACCAGCCAGGATGCACCACCCTCCCGAGCGTACGGCTTGCTGACCCGCGCAACCAGACTCCAAAATACATCCAGTATTTGAAATTCCGGCTTTCCATGTTGTCACCGGTATCGCTAAATACTGGTGCCGCCGCGTTCGATTACCTTCGGGTCAGAGCTCAGCTACCGGGTTATGGGCTGAAGAGCGCACTCAGTCTTCTGTCGCCAGAATACCCATGTTTGACACACAATCGAATTGTCAAGCTATCTCATGCCTGCCCTTTTTCCCTGGAGCATTCAGTGTAGTATACCGGTTTCTTATAACGGCGTTATGAGTGCTGATGCACGTATGCACCACACACGGAAAACGGAACGATTTGCGGCACCGTTTGGTGCCAACCAACATCGCAGGGACCTAAGGTACCTTCTGTATGCCCTTCTTTCGTGGCAGACCAAGGCTCATCCGCCGCGACAATGGGGTTATCACATGTTACCGAGCAGCAGAAGTCACTGGCACGTGCTTGATGAATGCTACAAGTGGCTGTACCTATTCAAAGAAGTCATCGACCCACCGACGCACACGTTTGTCAAGCTGTTCCAGCCAGTCGCGGTAGTAGGCGAACAGTATGGGAGACAGTCGATGTGCGTAACGCAGAGATACCATCGGTAGGCGGTTGCGTCGGACGTCACGGCGGTTGAGGAGCACATGAAAATGAAGTTATGACAGGCGAGAATAACAAAGTTATGGTATCGCACTGATTCACAGATTCCTCAAGTGCCGATGCCTAGCATGAGCGCACAGATTTCGAAAGGACAGTTGAGCTGTTGCTCAGCTCGCAGCTTGTTATTTACAAGAGATTGCCGCAGAAGCTGCAGAGCAGATACTGACCTGTTCCGTTCCTCAGAAATTTGTCCCCCCCTCCCTAGCCTGTTCCATTAATATGAAATGCGGCACGCCACCCCCTTCGACGAACTCGAACCGTGGTACCTGTCGCAGGTTTACTGACGCTAGAGACGCGCCAGGACCCAGGTGATCGTCGTTGTTGATGGCACCTCCCCGCCAGCAGCACCGCGCGGAACGGCAAGCCCCCTTATCGTTTATGGAATTAACACGCCATACCTCAGGATGGCGCTAGGCTCGCTGCCTTTTGCTTTACAACGTGATGCCCTCGGATGTCTTATCATCTCATCCTCGATCTGCTGTCCTTTAGTACGCTTCGCACTATGAGACGAGAGGTGTGTGCGCGTCGGAACAGCCTCGAAGGCCCTTGCTCGCAGCCCCGGGCTACGATCCATCTCTTGTCGCCACCACGTGTTCCATGTCGCCAACATCATCTCTGTGGTAAAGTTCGAAGACGCAGGCAGCGTGGAGACGCCGAAGACGTCCAAACCAGAAACGTTCGTGTTCACTTCTGCCGAAGTTGTACTTTCGGGCTCCTCAGAAGATCATTTCAGCGTGCTCCTGTGCTCACTCTCCTCTTGCCTCCGCACTCCCCTTTCCACGGCAGCCTCCGTCATTAGGAATATTGCTTTTTGCTTCTAGTTCAATCTCCGCCTCACGCGCGTGAGACTTGACAACACCTTTCCTTCTCTGATTTTGCCTTCATGAAAGTGATCCTACGCACGGCCCGCCCTTTTCGGGTGGCGTTGATAGTACCAATGTTCGCAGTTCTGCTTACATTTCAATACTCCGGGACGGGGTGTGCGCCATTTAAAGGCAACAGCGAGACGCAGTCACACAGTGGTGCCCTGCCGTCGGACGTGGCTCGGGAAGGAAGGTCGGGGGACCCTGGGATTCTGTTCCAGCGTGCAGGCCTCGTGGCCCCTTCAAAGCCACAGTCTGCGGCTCCCTCGTATGCCGCCAGTGTAGACGATTCCTCGCCTATTAATGAAGTGGTACAGTTGAAATTGCCTCCACATACAAGTGACAGTGATCATGTGTCCAGCTCAGTTCTCGCAGAAAGAGGTGATATGAGCGGGTCATCCGCCAGTAAGGACGAGCAGCCTGACGACTGTAGTCTCCCAAATTGTGCACGCGGGTCTTCCTTTGAAGCGCGCAACAACGACGCGTTTGTACTCGAGGAGACGTCTGCGGGGAGCCCGGTAGGACTTGGTGTTGATCTTTCCTCGATCATCTGCCCGCCTTCGTCCGTTGCTCACCCTACAGCCGAGCCACACAGCGACTGTGCTGATTTAGACAGTTCGAACTTACCTGTGTCCGTGAACCCTGTGTTTGTTGTTATTCCGCTGGATTCACCTCCTTCCGTCCCCGTTGCTCCGAATCATGACGGCGCTGACGCTGGACACGATGTGCGGTTCATGCCGAGATGTTCAAGAAGATGTCAGAGTTTATCACGGACGGGCCTGCATGCCACAGTCGCCGTTGGGTTCCTGTTTGCTCTGCTGTTCACGTTTGCTCTCCCGGGTCCACTTCGCCTCAAGTTAGGCTTCCCGCTTCTTACAGCCATGCTAATCACATTTATCAACTGTGCACCGTTGGGAGGTACAGCAGAAGTTCAAGGATGACAAGTGGGGCGCATCTCAACGCAGGGATGGTGGTTCGGACTACAATAGTGCGTGCCTCTTTGTGTGCACCCGCCCTCCGAGCGTACTCGTCGGTCGCCCACACAGGCAGAATCGGAGAGCCGTTGAGATGCCGAAGTTCTCTCTTTATGCTTCTACGGACATCGTACACTGATACCACCGCCCCGCCCCTACTTTTCACGAGTTCAGCCAGGTGTTTGTGCACACGCACAACAGAGAACCCGCGCTGAATACGGCGGTCAACGGGTGGCGCACCTCATGTGTGTCCATCGTTCCTGGAACGCCAAGGCCCATTCGTGCTGCCCGACGAAGCGCCGGTTTCATACGGAGACTCAGTCGCATGGTGCATTCGCTGTATTATTTGCAAACGTGAAGATCGATGAAGTGGCAGAAATAGACGCATTACTTCTCCTGTTCAACATTTTCGTGCATCTTGAAGCCTGTCGCATAGTGCACTATCACACTGTTGTAAGCTCTGCAGCGGCACTACGATTGTGGTCCTACTTAATATCTGCTTATAAGGGACTGTCTATTTGTTTGGGGTGTCTGGCAGAATGATGTTTACTGGTAGCGCACCGAGTTAATCCTTCGGGTTGTTTCTGAACTGCACTAGGCAAGGAGTGCTGACACGCCCACGAGCTGGGCGGACAGTGACGTAGACAGTCTCCCGCCGACGGACACGGCGGTGAAAGAAATTCTGTCGAAGACGGGGCGGCAGAGCTGCGATGAAAGGACGCAGAATTGTGGGAAATTTCCTGCAGTGCGACAGCGCCAGCGTAGGAAGGTGGTGGTTGAGTCGATCCCCCTAGACCCACAAGCGTGCACGTCAAGAGTAGCAAAAGTGTCGTTCATTCTCTGCCGGCTGCGCTGACAATGATGAATCACAAGCACTCCTCCTTAGTGCGTGCAGCCACCGAGGTTGAGGTCGACTCCCCGTGCAACACAAGTTGCTGGTGAAGAAGAAGAGGCAGGACCGCCACGTGTACACGCACATTGTGAGCATCGACAATGTTCGAGATTTGCTGCTATAGACGTAGCCGGTGTATTGTTAAGCGGGTGCCGTAAGCGTACTTGCCACCACATGCGACAGCGAATCTAAAAGAGAGCTGGGAGTCTCATCAACGCCCAATCGCTGCAAACGTGGTTTGTTCACCCACTCGAGAATATCGCCGCGGCTCCACATGCTGTCACCTCCTGCTGGTGCACCGCGCGCATGCTGGAATCCTCGAGCACGAACACGTTCTCTGACCTAGTCTTCCTGGTCTACGAGGATATGAAGCGTGTCGCGGACAGGTTGCTTACACGAGGATCAGTTCGCTTCGTTCTTCTGCACGGTCCTGGAAGAGCTGTGATGCTAGGTGACATTAGGTGTGCGGTCTGCGCTGACAGTTCATGTGGCTGACGGATGTTCACTCTCGTGAAGTCGGTGTCTCTCTGCTGCTCTGCTGGAGGAAACAACTATTGCACGTCCTACCTATATTGAATGTTTCCAAAACACTGATGTTGCATCCCTGTTGCATCATGCTTTCCTGAGAGAGAGCGCAGTCCGCAAAACGAAGGGCTTCAATGACTGACGCCCATCTCGCCTCTCGAGGGCGTGGGGTTGTGATTTTTCGAAGCCGAGCGAAAAACGATAAGTGTGGACGGAACCTTCCTCCGGTGGCAGGAGATGTCACCCTCCTTCGCAGTCTTTCCACTCAGTTACGCTGCGCGTCTCTCTGAGCTACCATATGTCCTCAGATCTGGACGCGTGTGTGATTCCTCTGACCGCAAACGAGCTCATTCTCGATGTCGAATAGGTGTTTGCACCTCTGTGGAACCTTACCCTCAGGTGTGAGTTAACACGTTTATTGGGCGTTCGACCAGCTACGTGCAATTCTCGGCGGGTACGTTACCCTTAAAGGAGCCAGATAAGGTGTATCGGTTGATTTTTCTATCGACGACACTTCGCCTTCACGACACCGCGGAAGTCTGCGTCCGGGTTTGTGCGCAGACGCACCAGCAGCGATTGGTCATGACGGGTGCCTACGTTCCATTCCACCTCTGTAACAGTGGTTGGCAGAAGAAAGGAGGGCTGCATAATGTGCGTGAGAGAGGCGGCCGAAGAGTATGTTCGACACACGTCGTGTCCAAGCATGACTGTGGGGACAAGTTCGGCTTTCGTTTCGTGTTTCTCACGGCAGTGGTTCTCTCTCTGTTACCGCAGCGGGTTTCGGAGCGAACGACGGACTGAGAAAGGCTCTTCACAAACTCCGCAACAAGAACTCGTTAAACACTGTGAGCCCGTGAGGTCTACGAGCAACATGCCTGGATTTTGCCTGATCTCTCACTGTACGCATGAATCCTGACAGCTGCATGCCAGCCAGTAAAATATTCGCATTCTTCTGCGGCAGCTTCACCGTACGTCTCATATACCTTCCGTTCCCAACTACCACGTCCTTCTGCGCACAACACACTAAAAATTTGTTGCTACATGTACGAGGTGCCTGAGAGCGATGCACTCACTCGTCACTAGCAACCCCCCCTGCGGTCGGACGGTGGCTCCTGTTTGCCGATTACTAGTCTTGCTGGGCAAATGACGAACACATTCACTGCACCATGCGGTACATCCAAACTAAATGCAGGCGTGCGTTTCTGACAACTGCTGTTCGTTTCTGGGGGCGTAATAGTGTCGCAAGGCTCACCACCTGAAATGTTGCTTGCGTTTCTCGTGCTCTCATACAGATATGCAACACGTTCGTCAGCCTGAAGGTATGCGGGCTGTGCCGGCACCGTTTCTATTAGGCAGGTCTAGAGAGTGGGGGGATCTTACTGGAATTAAGACTGTGCAATATAGAGATTCGTGTATTCGGCCGTGGTAGTTGGCCGCTGGGTGGCCTCAATCCTGAAGGCTTACCGCCCAAGAGATGAGTCCTTTAGTGTCGATGACAGGTGTGTCTGCTGTGAGAGTCGCTGGACGCGTTACCAAGGTGCAGAGTAACACTATCTTCTCACGTCAGTTACGCGACTCCTCTACTGGTCTTCTCTGCCTCTGAATCGCGTCCGGCTTACCCGAGTGTCCCTGAATCTCGTCCTCTTCTCCAAAATGTAGAACACACCGTTGATTGCCACTCGTACGGTGAAACCGTCTGCCTGTCCAGCGGTCGGCAGGCAGCCGTAGGAGCTACGAGCATGGGAGACAGGAAGAAAAGCATGTACACAGTTCTTTAAAACCGGAAGAAAACCGACACTGGTGGTGTATCCAGCGACTGCTCAGAACAAATAGCGAGAGCATATAGCCCGTCCTTAATCCAGTCACCCACAAACACAAGACACAGAACACGCCGGCTTGTTCGGGAGAGAACACGATACACAACACACCAGAGTCGTACTCTAGGGGTGAGTGACGCCATAGCGTAAGGCACCAGATCTGGTCAGTGCTTCAATTCTAGGGCATCTCGCGCTCCATTCGCTCCCCGCCAAGTCGAAGAAACGCGCCGTCTCTGTATGTGGCAGTCGACGCACCGTGTTGCTCTGTCCTCACAGATGGGAGGCTCCAATTGGGTAACCTGTCCCCAACGACGTACTCGTCCATCGTGTACCCGTCGAGAACCCTGGTGGCTGACGGACTGCAACTAATTTACAGTGCTGCACGTCGCACAAGCTGGCCCTGTGTTCAACACGCTGAAACATAATAATGAGGTGCTCACATGTTACCGAGCAGCCGACGTCACTGGTACGTGCTTCATGAAGGGCTATGGGTAGCTGTACCTTTCAAAGAAATCATCGACGTAAACATTTGTCAAGCGGTTCCGGTCAGTCGCGGCAGAAGGCGAACAGTGTGGTAGGCAGTGGACGTCCGTGACACGAAGGTACACCGTGTGAACCTCCGCTTCAGACGTCGTGAAGGTTGAGGGTCGCGCGAGTACTGAAGTTGTGAGATGACAGACGAGATCAATGAAGTTCCGGCATCGCACTGATTTTTCAAGGATTGATGCCTGGCATGAGCACACGGATTTCAAAGGTACACTAGCGCCTTCGTTCAGCTCGCAACTCCTTTTTCCAAAAAGCCGCGCCGTACCACGGCTTCTTCGTGGTGCAGAGCGCATACTGAGCTTGTCGCTCCTACGATGCGTGTTTCCCTGCAGTAGCCCTTCTCGCTGATATGGCTTACACTGCGTACCCGCCGTCGGCAGGCTTGAGTCGTGATACCTGTCGCACGTTTACTCACACGAGAGACGCGCCAGGAGCCAGATGACCGTCTTTGCCTGAGGGCACACTCCCCGTCCAGCAGCGCCTTGAGGAGAGGCAGTTCCCCCTTCTTGTGAAAGGACTCTGGCACACTTTAGGATGTGAATTGCTCAGCTACCTTTTTGCTTTGCTACGTAGTGGCCTTGTAACCCCATTTTTGATCCGCTGCTCTTGCATAGGTTTCTGCACAATATGAGACGAGATGTATGCGCGACAGATTTGAAGTGCCCTGGCGCACTGCTCCCAACCAGATTCCACGGCGCGTCGCAACTTCGTACTCCATGTCGTGTACGCTCATATCTGTGACAAGATTCGGAGAGGCAGGTAGCGTGGAGACGCCGAGGACGTGCAAACCAGAAAAGTTCGTTGTTCACTTCTGCCGAAGTTGTTGTACTATCGGGCTCCTCATCTCAGCGTGCTTCCGCGCTCAACCTCCGCTTGCTCCTCCGCGCTCCCCTTTTCGCGGCAGCCTCCGTCATTAGGAATATTGCTTGTCGCTTCTGGTTTAAACTCCGCCTCACGCGCGCGAGACTTGACAGCACCTTTCCTTGTCTGATTTTGCCTTTATGAAAATGATCCTACGCACGGCCCGCCCTTTTCGCGTGGCGCTGATAGTACCAATGTTCGCATTTCTGCGTACATATCAATACTCCGCGACAGCGTGTGCGCCATTTGAAGGCAGCAGCGAGACGCAGTCACACAGTGGTGACCTGCCGTCGGACGTGGCTCGGGAAGGAAGGTCGGGGGACCCTGGGATTCTCCTCCAGCGTGCAGGCCTCGTGTTGTTGTCCACAGCCTGCGGCTTCCTCATACGCCGCCAGCGTGGAGCGTTCGTCGCCTGATGATGAAGCGGTAGAGTTGAAATTGCCTCCACATACAAGTGACGGTAATCATGTGACCAACTCGGTTCTCGCAGAAGGAGGCGACATGAGCAGGCCGTCCGCCAGTAAGGACAAGTAGGCTGACGACTGTAGTCTCGCAAATTGTGCAAGCGGGTCTTCCTTTGCAGCGCGAAACAACGACCCGTTTGTACTCGAAGGGACGTCTGCGAAGAGCGCAAGAAATCCAGGTGGTCCTGATGCCC
>KL647327.1:17010-84966 GCA_000727475.1 Sarcocystis neurona
CTGGCTGTGCCGAAGAAGACGAAGTTGAACGCCGATTCACCGTGTAATACAAATTGCTCGTGAGAGAGCAGTGGGCGGTGCAGGCAGGCGCACATACTCCTTGTGAACGCCGTTCAACGTTTGAGACTTACACGCAGGAGACAATCGGCACCGGTGGTGTATCCTGCGGCTGCTAACCACAGATAGTGAGAGAGAGGGTACATTGTGATCCACCTAACCACCCACAACTACAGGGGCAGTGGAACCGCCTGTTTTGGTTCGCGTCAGGGTCCGATGCAGAAAACACCATGCTCCTGTTCCAGTGGTGAGGTCACAGCAGGAAACACCAGAACCCATGAGTGCTTTGCTTCTCCGGGGCACCACCATCCATTCGCTCGCCTTCAGTTCAAAAGTAGCGCTGTTCGTCCGCTTGCGATTCGACGCATGCCGCTGTATCTTTGCACATGAGGGGAGACGGTAGAGCTGCCTGAAGCCAACGACATGCTCGTCCGTTGTGTCGCGCACCTGCACGGCGACCGCTGACAGATCGCATGTAATTTGCAGTGCTGCACGACGCACGAGTCAGCGGTGTGTTCACTACTACGAAATACCATTAACCCGGTGCTCACACGTTACCGAGCAACTGCGTTACTAGTACGTGCTTCACGAAGGCTCTAAGTAGCTGTACCTATTTAGAGTAGTCAGCGACGCAAGTGTTTGCCAAGACGCTTTACAGC
This sequence comes from Sarcocystis neurona, assembly GCA_000727475.1. Classification (NCBI taxonomy): domain Eukaryota; phylum Apicomplexa; class Conoidasida; order Eucoccidiorida; family Sarcocystidae; genus Sarcocystis; species Sarcocystis neurona. The sequence continues at coordinate 17,727 of KL647327.1, forward strand.
GACGCAGCCGTTTGTAAATCGACTCCACTGATTCACGAGAGGAGACGAAGGCATCGCAACCGGTGGAGATCTCCAGCACACCCGTGGCTTTTCGAGTGATCCAGGTGGTAGGCTCGCAAGCGTCGATGGACCACTCTCGTAGAGCAACTTCAGAGTGAATCTTTACTATTATGTGTGTGTCACAAGCGAACTGTGGCAGCTTTCCTTAGCTCTGGAATTCTCGTCTTTCCTCAATATTTAGCCGTATCCAGAGGTGGTCAGGTGGGTGTAGTGTGGCAACTGCGACGACGTCCCTGAGCAGAGGTAACAACGTTGCAATTCTCAATTGATTTTATTCTTTGCTGAAGGTATTGCCAGCGGTTATGTCCCTTAGTTTCCCTTGTAGTACGTAGAAATGCCATCCGACACGATCTCTTGGAGTAGTCTTAATAACGAGTATGAGAACAAAATGGCGCCCCGTGACCTGAGAGACGGAGGGCGCGTCCGGGTCACGTATAACCACACGCGACGCGACAGGAAATTGATCTCAACGCTGGTTTTTCTTCTAATGCCATCATCGTGGCCACAACATGGTCCATCGGCAGACTAACTCAGTCCTCATTTTTGAGCTATGACATTCCATGTTCGCATCTCGCAGTGGAGGTGTGTCGCATAACTTAAGCCTGCAGTACGCAGTCTTTGTCTGTCATACGTCGCATCTGGTCCTGTGTCTCCTTGTAACCGTTATTTCCACACCGCACGCAGAGGAATAAGTGGTGCCCGTCGGAAAATTCCGTCCCACTGCCTTGAACAACGTTATAGCGCGTGCGGGGCGGTGCGGCAACTCTAGTTGCGCTTTTCGCAACTACTCCCACGGCGAAGCAGGAATCAGCGGTGTTTTGTTGGGGGGAGGGGGCGGACGCGTGCTGCCCACCAGCGTTTTCCTTTCCATTTCGCTAAGGGCTCCGAAGAACTTGTGGTTGCGCCTGCAAGACATCTCGTGTATTCCGGAGGGGCTCTTTCTGAGAAACAACGCTCGGGGTTTGGTGCTTTCCGTCCATGTCATACGGAAAGCGCCACGGTACTTCGAAGGTTGCGCCTCGTCATTACGCCCGCGTGACCTAACAACAGGTCTCCAGTATCGACTTGTCCTCATGCAAAGGATGGCTATCCGAGGCTCCTGTTTGCGCATTTTCATTGGAATTTCGGCAACAGCTGCTTTGGCTACAACCCAGGTATCACGGGCGGCGGAGCACGGACTGCACTGCCACATTGAGATGCAGTCTCATGGGTGCGACATGCTGTCGAAGGGAGTAGGGGCCACTCCTGAAGGTCACTCCGAGCCTGCAGGCCTCGTTTGGTCTTCAAGGCCACCTTCGGAAGCTGTTTCGTCTCCCCCTCGCCTGAGTCACGTGTCGTCCGATGAGGGAAAAGGAACGAAACTGTCGACTGTGCAGAGCAGTAATGACGCTAATGTGTCCGACGTAGTTGCCGCACAAGTCGCAAACGTGAGTGGATCTTCCACAAGTTTAGAGACGCAGGTTGTTCAGTGTAGTGCTGCAGAAGGTCCGTGTTCGTCTTTCCTCGAAGAGCCGGATGCCGGCATGCATGTACAGGAGGGGACACCTGCTGACAGCCGGGGAGTTCTTCGCGATCCTAGCCCATTACACAAGTCCGCGCGTTTATCCCTCGCTTATGGTGAAAGCCAGCGACGACGCGAGCGTGCTGCTTCACAAAGCCGGAACACACCTGCAGCCCCAAGATCTGAACATGTTGTCATTCGCCTGGGCCCCCTTTCTTCCTCCGGAGTTGCTTCGACGTGCGACGGTGTTGAAGTTGTAAATGACATGCAGCTACCAGCTACGAATGGGACGTCGAGAAAGTGTCACGTGTTCACATTGAAGAAATTCTGTATCGCGATCATCACTGTGTTTTTTATTGGTGCGGTTATAATGGTAGCGGCCCCGTATCCGATTTCGTTCGACGCAGGATATCCCTTCTTCGTAGCGGCGATAGGCACAGTGCTAATATACGCAGTAGCTACATATGATAAATGAAAATAAGTGTGGCACCATTGGTTGCCAATCTTCATGGTGAGGATCTGGCTCCCGTCTGGAATAGCGCGCACCTGCCAGGATGCACCACCCTTCCGAGCACACAGTTCGCTAGCCCGCGCAGTCGCACTCGAGGGTCCCGAAGGATTGGAAATTCTGGCTTTTTCTTTCGTCGTCATTATTGCTAAATATTGGCATCGCCACAGTTGATTGCTCCCGGTCAGCTACGGTGTTGTGCGTTAAAGTAGTCTTCTGGCGCCATAATACCCACGTTGAACACACATTCGAATTGTCGAGGTATCTCGTGTGTGTCCTTCGTTAGTGGAACATTCAATGTGATGTACCCCTCTTCTCTATCTGCGCCATGTGTATTAGTGATATCCGTGTACGGGATATATGGAAAATGAAATCAATTACGGCAACACTTGGTGTCAATCGTCATGGCAAAAAACCCGGGTCATCTCCTGCGCGCCCTTATTTTATGGGGCACCAAAGCCCATCCGTGCTGCCCACCTTAACCCTGTCTCGCACCAGCGTTCACGGTTGCACGATACCTCCGGTGTTCTATTGTCAGGAATGTAGGTCTCTTACGCGGAAGAGTCGAACTGCATCTTCTGAGACATCACGGGCTTGTCACCGCATATCGAAGCCCGTCCCACAGCGTGTCGTCACACTGGGCTAAGCATTGGTCTAGTACTACGATCGTGGTCATGCGTAACAGTTGCTGGTACTGTTCCCTGCATTGCGATCATGCGTAATAGTTGTAGTTACCGTTCCCTGCACCGCGGTCACGCGTGATAGTTGTTGGTACTGTTCGCTGCATGGCGGTCATGCGTAATAGTTGTAGGTACTGTTCTCTGCACGTTCTGGACATGTGGGGAAGATTTAAGCCGAACATATCTGTTCCGCTAATTCTGCGGCCCGTGAGACAAAAAGCTCTGACGCCCGCGGCCGGCACGATCAGCCACGTAGACAACTTCCTGACACAAACAGGTTGAAGCGTGAAGTATACTGGGCAAGCACGTCGTAGGGAGTATAACGTGTGAACGAAGATTTGTTCAGGGGCTCCTGCAATGGAACAGCGGGAGCACTAAAGGAAGCGACTGGCAGGCGCATCCAACTGGCAGACTGAGACGTGAAGCTAAGTGGGTAGGCATTCTACTGGGAATGTCACGTGAGGACGGAGATTTGTTGAGAAGGTCCTCCAGTGAGAGTCGGCAACAATGGAGGATGCGATTGACGGGCGCACCTTGACTCTATCAGGATGCTCACCTTGGATAGGGGAAGCGTTTACGAACCTACGTTCGTAGATACAGGTTAAGTGGCTGACCTATCCATTGAGGAGATGGTGACTTCGTGTCTCTGTGGCATTTACATTGGCGGTAATGGTCAGAGTATCCACCAGTAATTGGTGCGCATGGTCTCGTCCTTTTTAGGTCAAACTCTGTACGGCGGAGAGTTTGCACGAGGGAAGACAGCTACAATAGGGGTTTGACGGTGATGGAATGGAGCGTCACTTGTCCTGCGCGCTGTATTCCGACCCTTTCCCTCTATTAGTCGTTCAGTCTTGATTGCGGACCAGAGCCTGACGAAGAGATCCGATCACTGCGACAGTGTGGCGTCCATGAAAATTAGGGGCAGCATGTAAGCCCAGTAGCAGCATATCCCAGTGCACCCCCTTACATGCGTGCTACTACTGGGTCGAAAGATGAAACACATCTCATGTGCGCTACGCACCGGTTTAGGTGCTTCACCGTGGGCAGAGGAGCGAACGGCAATCGACTGTCGCAGGCACACTTACCGTCGCTCGTTTCTGGGAACGACTATTGTTGCCGCTAAGTGTCTTGCAAATGTTGATTACTATTTATGGTGTGCAGCGGTGCGCACACGCACTCGGGGTGCACTTCTTTGAATCTGGTCCTATGTGTGCAAATCTCTCATCGTCTGTTCGACTCTTGAGGGATCACAGTGTCATCAGGGTTCTGGAACGACGAGTGATTACTTTAGAACCTACAGGCGTGGTAACCTACTAGTGTTTTTGCTCCAACACACACATGCACATGACCGGATCCGGTCAACCTGTTTATGCAACAAGGGTGTATTCCCGTTTGATCGCGATGACTGGCAGCTGCGTGGCCGCGACTTTCGTACCCGACAACACAGCCAGCTTCCTACTGTGCGAGGACGGCACTGTTTCTGCTGCGACAGTGAGTGGCAGCGTTGTCGTGGCGCAGCACGACTTTGTATTGCCGTGTGTTGTAGGCAAGTTACCAGGTCGCCTTTTCAGTCTCAGCCGTGCCCTCTTACTTCTTGAAAGCAGGACACAATGTTTAGTGGCGGAGGTGCGGCGAACGTGCTTGCCTGTCCGCAGAATGGCACAGATCGCGCTACAAGCTCGAGAAATCGACAACGAAGTAGAAACTACTCCCCGTAAGCAGGGAAAACTAGACTCGCAGCATGTATTTTTTAGTGTCACATCATAAGGGATGAGAGAACACGTATCACTTTGTCCACTTAAGACCTCACATACAGAAGGCACGAACACGCTTTCTCGTTCAAGTCATTCCAGTGTGGATGTCACAGGGGGCGCATGAGAACCTACGACAGCTACCACTGTACGAGATCTCCCCTTTGTGTCGCATTCACATCTAGCAAACGGCCGATTGTGTGTGTACCACATGGCACACCCACCATATTGGTACCCCCCGCGCCACGGGCCAGCGGAGCTGTTCATGCGTAGCCCAGCGCCTGTCAAGTCTGTCTTATGCTTTGATTCAGAGGTTGACAGAGCTCTACGGTGTTGCAGTGCTGAAATGTGCGTCGAACAGCGCTGCATTCACTTTACGGAACTAACGACGCAAGCGTTCATGAAGCTGTTTGATGAAGCGGCAGCAGCGGACGGAGTGTCGAGCTAGCGCAGGCGACGTTCGCGGTACACGCGTGGCTTCGAGATGAGCTACGTTGGCCGCTCGCAGGCGTCGAGGACGACACTAGTTGAGCCATTTTGAGGTGTTCATGATTGTCTTTAGACCATGACAGTCAATTTATCGCATGGAAGTGTAGGTGATTGTTGTTGCTTTGCTCAGCAGGAGCTCTTGCACGTCCACAGCCGTGAGCCGTTCCGGATGCTTAAGGGAATATATTGTGGCATCGGCGATAACGCCACTGATGACAACTGCGTGTCTGTTTCAGTCCGCCTTCCTGTTTGCTAATTAGCTGCAATTTTATCGGTACCTCTATAGCTTAAGACCAGTGCTTCTACGTAGAGACGCCGTTGTAGAGCGTCGTACTCAGGTCGGCCTCCACGTGCTAAACTTCGTTGAATTAGGATGCTGGCGGTGCCCGTCGCTTGTGCGCGTACCAGAGACGATCCACGCAGGACAGCACAGTGCGTTTGTGGCTCCCCGAAGGTGCCCGTCTCGGACGGGCCTCGGCGCGGCCACAGCCTGGTCGAGCCGAATGACTGAGACGAAGCCCCCTTTCCGGCTACGGTATTTGACGTGCATACCTCACAGCGATGCGACATCTCCCACATTGTGCTCCTACTATGTGGCGTCTTACGCTTTCGTACTGTCGCACCGTGACTTCTGGACCCAGCGCACGACGCAAGCGTAAGTATAAGCAGTGGAAAATCGGAACCAAGTTTTATCTAGGACCGAGGAGTAACTCTAACTGCCGACTCCGTGCCTGTAGTTATACCAGAAACGGCAGAAGTCGCGGAGACGCCGGATTACTGGGCACCACAACTGCCTTCAGTTCGCTTCCGCCGAAGCAGAGGAAATCGATTTCTGATGGGGACTGTAAACTCGCTTAACTCCGTTCTGTATTTTCCTGCGCTGACGTGTACGCACTCGCCTCTTAGGGCTTGCCTCTCTCATCATCCAGAAAATGCGCCCTTCTTGAGTGTTGAAACTCGGCGTCACTCCCGCGTGAGCTAGCTACACCCACACAAATTGACTACAAGCGCAATGACGCTACAGGCGCGCAAACTTCCTCGTGCTGCACTGCGAGGATCTGTATTAGCTGCTTGGATTATGTTTCAGGTTTCGTGGGCGGCGTACATCCCCTTAGAGAGCAACAGAGAGACACCGTCACACGTGCGTTCTCCGCCATCGGACGCCGCAGGTGCAAACACGACGGCTTTTTCTGACAGTCTTTCCGAGCCTGCAGTCCTCTCCTATTCGTCGCGGTCACACCCTGCAACTCCCTCGTCTTTTACCACTGTGGACGGTGCGTCTCTCGATGTGGAAATGAAAGTGTTAAGCTCGTCCCATTCGCAGACGAGTACCGGCCTTCCAGTGCCCGAATTAGTTCGCGCGGAGGTCGACGACGTGAATGGGTCGGCCGCTACTAAGGACAAGCAGCTTGACAGCTGTAGCCTTCCTGAGGGAGTATGCTCGTCCGTTCTTGCTCTGCATGGTGCCAACGTGATTGTATTGGACGAGGTATTTGCAGAGAGCGCGGAAGATCCTCATAGAGCTTCCCCATCCCTCACGCCCGTGCCTTTGTCCCATGCTTGGTCTGGAAGCGAGTTAGTCGTTGAGTTTGTCTCTCTAGCAATGTCACACTCACCTGCTGCAAGGGGCTGGGAGTCTGTCATCCCTCCGATGTCCTCTGTCGGCCTCGCGGCTCCAACTGTCACGTACGCCGGTGCTGAAATTAGCAGTGATTCGCCACTGATGCGCCAGAATGACAGACCAAGAATGTGCCAGTATTTGACAGGAACGAGAACGTTTGTCACAGTAGTATCTCTGCTGCTTGTCGGTGGAGTACTTGCGAGTTCGACGGCGTATCCTACTTCCGTTCTGACGCTCTCCTGTGTGTTTCTAATGGCGCTACTTCTTTCAGCGATGTATGCTTACTCGCGTTGTAGACATTAAACACTTGAATTATGACAACACCGTGTGGCGACTTCCGCTGCAATTACGTGGAACCGTCCGACCGGAACCTAGGTTGCCCCAGGCATCCAAAGTTCCCCTGTTTGTCCTAAGAGCCTAATTCCAGAGTCGCTATGTTTATTCCCATTCTCCAAACATTCACCCTGTCTTGCGTTATTGTAATGACCTCATCAGCTTGCACGTAGCAGACGGGTTTACCTGCCGGATTGACTGCTGAAGAACATGTAGTCTTCTAGTGTCAGACGATTCAGGCCACATTCCGGAGTAGTACACCAGCAAGGCCCCTCTGTGTTGCTCAACTTATTTTGGCATTGTCAAATTTGTTCACGTGGGTGTTATATACCAAAACGGATACTGAATTTGAGTGAGGAGTATGCGGATTTCTGACATGGAACTAGACGTGCAGTCCCATAAAGTGAAAGAGGATACAGAACGTGCCGTACAGCACACACCTACATTCGCAGAAGAGCTCTGGCAGGATACTAAGCTTGTGGTTCCACGTAGGAATCGCTCATATTAGACTATGCAGTTCTCCGCGTTATAACGAAATCATCTCTACCGTTCTTGGCAGACGCACATCAAAACAATTCGTGCGCCGCCTCTTACGCCATCGAATCTAGCGGCTTTAACGTGGGACTGAACTGCACAGAACCTCGCGACTATGCTGAATTGAAAGTGTCCTTCTTCAAAACAGCAACGCAAGGCGCGACCGGTATGGAGGTGGTCTCATGGTGTCATGAGACAGGTGTATTGTCGAAGGGAAGCAATTGAGCTACGTGTGCATTTTCACGTAGTGCTGCAGGATTGATGCACTTTCTCAAGTGGTGCGTCAGCCTCGCTGAACACACACTTTAGATTTCCTTATCGCGTATGTGTGGTAGCAGCAGTATTCGTAGTCGCCATAATATATGGCTCATATTCTGCGCATAGAATAACCGCCACTAGATTCAAGGGGGTATTCTACCCACAATAAGACATTTGTGCTCCTTCGTAGACGCGAAGACGGTTGAGCAGGAAAGTGTTTTAAGAATATAGGGTTGGCATCGCGAGCTGAACAGGGGATGCCGGCAGCGTGCATCTGTTATTGATATTGATTGCACGAACAACCTCGTAGCTTCTTCCCTTTCAAATGCAACCGCTTAAACATCGCTTTGTCTATCCGTCGTGCATAGTGGGCACGACATGCACCCCCCCAGCACTCTAACATGTTACGCTGGAAGGACCAGCCGTCCCACTTCAGTTTCTCGACGATGCGGGTAAACGATTTTACCACCGAAATTAGTACACGTCGTGCAGTCGTCCAACTATAGAGCACACGACTGGCCCGTTAAACTCTACGCTGCGAGTCCGCGCTGTCGAGAAGGGCATAAACAGCGCCCGACGCACAGGGCGTGTTCACGGTGCGCATTGCACACCCACAGTGTGCTGGTGGAGAGTGTGTTTGCAGTCTCACGTGTTGGAGTCTCGACACGTGTACGCTCCACGGAGGATGCGGATATTTGCGGAGAAACTCGGCACTGAGGCAGGGCAACCGACACCGCTACCGGACTTCTAGTGCAGTATGCAAACAAGCGTATCTTCGTAGAATGGAAACGCAAGCTTTTGTAGTGATTGTTCAGTAGAACGAGACCCTCTGAATCTCGATAGGGAGACGAACCACTGAATACGCGTGGTGTAGGTGCACGTGTCCGTGCTCGTCGATTGTGTGCGCCCTCAAGCGTAGAGGGACCTGGCCTTACTGACGTGAACTCGACTATGGGCTGGTCTGACTTTCCGCCAGCTGAGTGAGTTCTCAAAAAAACGTAGAAAAGTTCTCTTAGATCGACGCCCGTGCCGTTTCGAGCAGCAAAAGCTATCGTAGTGCTCAGGCGACTGTCAGTGGTAACTGCGACCACCGCTTTGTGGAAAGGCGAATTTCTGCAGTTCGTCTCATGGTAATCGTGTCACGCTTTGCAGATAGACATTTGTGCCTAAATTTTGCAGCCAGAGGATGATCACGTCAGCTATTACGTAACGTGACTGCTCGGCAGTGCTGCGGTTGCCTCTTAGGCACGCCTTCAGTGACACAATTTGGCAACTACGCCGTAGCACGTAGCACGTGCCAATCACCGCTACAGGCAGGCCTTGGCCTCTATGCACCCAGCGGTATTCTCGTCAGCCAGCCACAGGGCGACAAGCCCGTTCTTTCTCCTTGCCTGACGTGTAGGGCCGCCCACGGATGTGCTCGATTAGAGATGCGGAAGCGACGAGGTTGCTGCTTCTCCTGTGTGCCACGGTCACGTGGCAAAACCAGGTCTTGAGAATGCACACTACGTCCGTAAAATTTCGCGTGCGTCGTAGCGCCACGGTTAGGCCCGCCTTTGCGTCGTCACAACGTCGCGACCTTGTGACTTATGTACGTGTATTTCGAATGTATTCCTGTGAGAACCACCTTGCTGCTCCTGGACGAGGGCGTACGTAGTGTAGATTAGTAGGTAGATTTGTTTCCGTGCAACTACAGTAGATCTGTCTACTGGCAAGTTTCAAGCTTTCGTCTGCCCTTGACTGGTCTGCTTTGTGGAGAACCTGAAAGAGCTCCCGTCGCAGGACCGCTGCAGTTTTAGTCTAATTCTCGAAGCTCTAACAAAGGTGTACGAGTCCATCTCCGACAAGGAGTGACATCAGAAATTCGCTCTGCCAGGATCCACGTGGAGTTCGTCGCGTGTCCCTGTGTGCAGCCCACGTGCCTCTACTCGATCGACCACTCGCACAAACGCGTCAGTTCTTAATTTTCCATGCCCGTCCGTCACAGTGGTTACTCGTCTCCTTTCTGAGCCTGTAACGATGTCACAACGCATCGATGACGCTTCGGCAAATTTGAACTAGCTTACGCCTACGGTCTGTTGTACTTCAGCTGTTGCGTCCGCTTTTTGACGTTCGCAAGGACGAAGTCGATGAAGCGAACGACAACGTGAAACGCATGTCCCCTTCTTGGAGGCCAAAGAGACCCCCTGCGACGACGAATCGTTAGTTCTCAGAAGCCCCATATATCCCTCTGTGGATTAGTTGTCTAATGCACACAAGTCCTTTGCAGAGTGGTAGTCCATAACATCTTTTCGTCGGTCAGGAGGTGCACTACTCCTACTTTTCTAATCAGCAGCTTGCAGAGGGTCAGAGGAAGTGGAATGAGAAGGCACGTTTTCTGCGATTGCGCTGCGGAAGCTGCATCCCGCGCGCCCGTGTGGGCCACCGACGCATCGGGGAGCCTCTGCAGTCATTTGAGCAGGTCAGTGGGGTCGTGAGGCGTTGAGTACTTCTACTCCCCATGGTGTCACAAGTTACAAACTCGATTTCGCAAATCTATACCTAACAGTCGTCGTATTGCTAAAAGGGTGCATGCATAGTTTTTTAGGCTAAAGTACGCGTTTCGCCGTCTTGTCACTCGCGCTCAATGCTGAAACGCCTGTTGCTTTATCTTCGGAGGTATATTTTTACGGAGTGAAAGGTCGATGGGCGGCATCCGTTTTGACGTGAAGATGCGAAGGCTTCCCAGCTGGGACACGCTAGATAGAGGAAATCGCTCAAGTGTTCTTTTTTGTATACGCAGGCTGTGTTGAAAAGAATCGATCAACACAAGATGTCTGCCCATCTCCAGGTGGCTCTTGAAGGGAGAGCAAGAAAGGCTCCATGTGTCGCTGATCCCTGCCGAGTGACACGCGTTGACGGCTCTCACTGGCAAATCCGGAGAGCGGTCGGGGTAAAAGTGTGTCCATGTTGTAACACAGGCAGAGTAACAGCCAATAGATTCGCCACTCTGCTATACGCAAACTCAGTACAGCGTGCGTTCGCCAGAACAACAGACGCCTTCCAATTTTTCCGTTTGTCCGGAGCGAGGCAGCGCTGCTGGTGTACCGTAGTTGAGGGGACTGCTGGCAAGACACACCCGTTCGGGTGAACGCTGTGTGATTCGCGTCAGTAGTAGATCAACCGGAAGAAATGCCTTCGTTATCTCCGATCAGCGATATTGAACGCAGACCTGTTATTAGCTTGTCTACGCTAAAGGGACGAGGCTGGAGTGTGAGACCGCGTGGTGATTGCTGTCGTACGTGCGAAGCTGGTCAATGTCGTGATTTTTCGTCTGCTGCACGAGCGGCCGTCTACAAGACGGTGTATTTTTGTGAGCTCGTCGTCTCTAAAAAAGTGGACGATGGCTTCTGACTGACTTGCAGGCTTGTAGGAATTAGTGAGAAGATACACTCCTGAAGACCGCTAAGAATGTTAGACTTTTGAATACCACGAAAGTGCGTTTTTAATGCATGCCACCCCCGACTCATTGTGCGCAGAAGGCCGCGGCCGTGGACAGTAACTTATTGGTATAGAGTCCGTGTTTTCAGATCTTATGTCCGTAGCGGATGACATGTAGGTGCAGTATTCAGATTTACCGGTACGAACGCCACAGGGAAAAACTCCTCCGGTTACTTGACAAAAGAAATATTCCAGCTCAGTGGTTTCTTCCCGACGTTGTGGTGAACTCTGGCGAGGTCTCTAGATGTCGTCTTACACACCAACGTTGAGGGAGGCAAACGGATCTTGGTCGCCAGAACGTTAGAAGTCTGCGTGTGCATACGCATGTCTCTACGCTATCGTGGACCGCCCTATTTATACCCGTCTTACAGAAGAAGTTTGCTAACGTGCGACAGCTTATCCTTGATAGGGGGGCGTGCAAGTGCTGCCTCCACGACTACCTACCGACACGCGCAGTTCCTGCTATTCGTCGGCTTATGCAAATGTTGGAACTCTTAACTCGTTTGTGCTGTTTGTGAGAGACACGCGGGTGTGTTGAGCATTCCTCATTTCCAGGGATGTTCGGTTTGCAGAAGCTACAAGAACCACCAACACTGTCACTTCTCTCCGAGCTTTCTTTCGACGACCCCCCCATATTTGACGCTGAAGTGATGCCTCTGCAAGAGCACTGTATTCCCGAATTAGCGTGACAAACTGGCGGTAAGGCTCACGCTTGCAACAAGTACTAACATATTTGCTGCGGCCACTTTCCTATTTTTAACATTTCATACTTCAGCGGAAGAGAAGTGTACGCATTGATTTTTGTGCACGCAAAAACAGCACATCTTTTCCCTTTGCCGGAACCAAAAACACACGGAGACACGCGGGTGTGTTGAGCATTCCTCATTTCCAGGGATGTTCGGTTTGCAGAAGCTACAAGAACCACCACCACTGCCACTTCTCTCCGAGCTTTCTTTCGACGACCCCCCCATATTTGACGCTGTAGAAGTGATGCCTCTGCAAGAGCATTGTATTCCCGAATTTGCGTGACAAACTGGCGGTGAGGCTCACGCTTGCAACACGTACTAACATATTTGCTGCGGGCACTTTCCTATTTTTAACGGTTCATACTTCAGCGGAAGAGAAGTGTACGCATTGATTTTTGTGCACGCAAAAACAGCACATCTTTTTCCTTTACCGGAAACAGAAGAGATGAGGGTAGCACACGACAATATTGTGGCAACACATCGTCTGAGTTGTTTGTCCGATTAACCCGCCCATTCGTGTTCAGGTGTCGCGCATGCCCACTGATGAAGGAATCAACTTTCCGGCCCCCGAGGCGACAGTCCTCGTGTGGACCGCAGAAACAGTGCGCCAGCTTCTCGGCAGCTTTCCAACAGCATTTTTATTGTTGTCGTCGTTCACTCTCGTCAAAAGGGGTGCAGATTTCCTAGACAGATATTCGTCTGGTAGCATCTCTGTTGGTTCCTTGTTTTTTCAGCGTGCTGTGCAGGTTTGCGCGACAGTCGCGGCGTCCGTAAAAGTAGAGAGAAACTGCTATCTCCTTGTCACTAAACGCGTCTCGCAAAAGGCGCTGTTTTCGGCGCGGGGAGTCAGAAACCTTCAAGGAGCGGTAGAAAAATGGAGAAGCACGAAGCCTCCAATGTGCTGGACTTTCGTGCCTTCTCCTCCTTCCACTCAAATGGCAGCTGGCCTCAATATTTGTGTGAGCAAAACCTTCTAGGTTGCTCGGAACAAACTTTTGGAATGTGCCCACAAGACAATACCATTGTATTTGCGATTCAAGATGAAACTAGCTTCCCGAGTACGGTACATGCGTACACCGGATGAGAACTACCTACTTTGTGTCACCATTTGATTTTTCCTTTTTTTCTTTTTAAAACACACAGTAATGGGGTGTCCAATGTGGCTGAATCCATCCTGCCAGGGGCAGGACGTGCACGCTTTGCCGTCGCGTTGTTGTTGTTGTTGTTGGTGTTGTTGTTGTTGTTGTCAGAGGATGCATGTTTAAACGCCGCTGTCGTTGGGATGCTACCACAAACAAACGATGGATCCACCTGACGCAGCCTTACGAAACACGCTCAGTCCGTTTGTAGCCGTTTCGCTGGATTAAAGATCACAACATTGAGACTGACGTTTCCGCTGAGATTCGTGCCAGTTTGTGGAGTCCAGTATTTGTGCTCCGTGTTCTACTATTCGCGCAGACGGCCACGCGACGGCGCGATGTTTGCTCTCTCGAGGGTTGAATGGCCTGACGCGGTGGTCCCTTGGCGCGGTGTCTAGGTCGTTATTTTGACACCTTGACCGACACGCGAGACGCAAGTGAAGACCCCTCTCAACTGTATACAATCCCTCAGGTAACCGTTAATATCCCTGGTCTCTCGACGCCTGTAAATCCATCATTTCATCTGAATTTCAAGGGAGAATAACAGGCATCAAGGCTTCATCCTTAATTAACAATGGGCTTCATGGTAGGTAACAGCAGCGTCTGCGAAACCTGCAGGGGCTGCCGAGAAGCAGGAAACTTCGGTTAGTGGCCAAGCGTATCTCTGCGCTAAATGAGCGGAGTTTTCTTATCTGTAGTGCCCTCTTTTGTCGCTTTGCCTGACCACTCCTGTTCCAATTATCCAGGAAGGTTTTCATGGCAATTCAAGTAGCTCGCCGCGGTCCTTCTATCACGGTGCAGCTGCATGTGCCCTACGACGTGAATGCGCGAGAATACTAGGAGATTCTTCGCAGGCGGTCTTTGAACTTCCGTAAAATAGCTGGGCGCACGTATTCTCACGTCGCAACATAGCCTGCACGTTGCGTACGTATGCTCTTGAGACCCCTCCGCATTCACGCGCCCTCCGACGCCTTTTCCATGCTTTTCTAAGGCGGGAAGTAAAGGCCACCTTTAAAACTGTGTTTTTCTCGGTGGAATGGCTCGCGCTGGAATCAGTGCGTCTATCGTGTCAGTTTTGGCGTTTAGCGGTTCGCACACTGCGCAGAGGGATCCTAAACAAAACATATCCCACTTCACGTTTTCCGTATAGCATGCAGTTGAACCCGACAGAGTCTGTAGGAAATAGTCTTTTTCTGGCCAGAAATCTGTGGCCGCACATGAATAAAGGACTCCCCGCAGGATCGTCCGTATGTCACACCTACTGGTAGATGCCAGTCTGGTAGATTTCTGGGCTGTTCTGTCGGCTTAGAGGCTTTCCTATTGGGACGAAGATTTCTTGCTCTGGTAGGGGAATACGCCTTTTCAGCATCTGTGTCAGCCAAATTCGGCTCTTGAGGACTCACGAAACGGCCGGATCCAAAAAATTCTTGATGATGCCGGCCGTCGCGAAAGGACGTTTCTCCCCCTCCCTTGCCAACATGGACGTTTTCGCTTTCATTGCTCTTCTGCACAGTGAGGGCACCGGTTATCACTGTAACGAGGGTGTTCACTGCAGCACGCGCAATTGCCATCGTTTTCATGAAGTAACGCCGAGCCCGGTGCAAAGACACGAGACTGAACGAAAGAGTGCTGTGTGGCAAGTACGCTGGGAGAACTTATTTTCGGATGTAGAAAAGTGCGTACCTCGTTCTTTCTACAGCGTCAGCTGCGCCCTAGGGTGCAGTACTTGAGCTACGCAATGGTTTGCGGAGATGTCTTCTACGACCTTCAGTATACAACGCAAAAGAGCACGCAAAGTACGTGAAAGGATACGTTTCACTCGTCAGTCCCGTTTCGCACAGAGAATCATGTAGATGGTGTTCAGGCAAACCTCCCGTAGGAACCTGTAGCATTCTGGGCGATCAGCCCGGGGCAAGGTGTTGTGTACACGGGAAGGAACGGAAGTGCTACCCCGTGCATGCGCGGAAGCATGGCGGTCGAAAGCAATATTGCACACAAGCAAAACAGTGTAGGGACAATTACAGCAGCCGGAAGCATGTCGGGCATCTGAGTCCCGTTTCAACGGCGGCGGATTCTTTCGAGTGCACGAAGACGCCAGTAAGGGTACACACCAATAACTCGCTTGCGTCTCATCTGCTTTTCTGCCCCGTTTTGGAAATTTGTCACCGAATCCGCGTGCACCGTGTCTGCGGACGTCGATTGTTGCATGGCCTAGTCGCACGTATTGTTGGTGAGTTCTTTCTCGGACGGTCTAGTCGTACACGGGGGCAGAGGAAGTTCCGATACTACACCCTCAGCATCTGGTCCACACAACATTGCACAAGTCGTGTTTGATGTCTAGCCACTTCGAACCCACCTCTGCCGTAGTCGCAGGTGCTGTGTGAGGAGAGCTTTATTTACTTGCCCGGCATGACGGCGACCGTCCACAGCTTTTGTAGCGTCTCAGGAAGTGCGGTGCTGCTTGTCACCACTACGGATATGGATTAGTCGCTTGTGCGCTTCGATTGCTGGTGTCTCATTATACCTATCAGAAGGTGCGTAGCAGAGGGATACTTCGTGTGAACTTTTGACCGCGTAGTCGTCCCCACGGGGGAGGGAGTGGGTGGTTGAAGTTTACTTCATTCGAAACCCTTGGGGTCGTGTAGCAGGACTCAGGGTGAGACCATGCAGCAGGACACCGACGTGTAATTTTGTTACCCTAGACTCTTTTACAGCGACTTGATGCCGGAGAGATCAAGTTGCAAAAAGTTGGCGTCGAGGAGCGCGGCGTGCTGCAGTCACGAAGGATGGCGCTGTTTGGCGCTACGGTACAGCAAATGAACCTCGGTACTTCCGCGCGCATACACGCTGCCCAGTTCACGAAAGAACTCTTCGTCCTATCGATCCGATATTAGCTGTGATGTACTGAAGGGCCTCGAATTATGAAAGCCGTTGCATGCGTATGCTGCCGGCGAACTCTATCTATTGTACTACTGTGCTCGTTGCCGGGCAGATTCAGACGCGCGGGCAATATCAGGTCCACGTCAGACTCTACACATCAAGGGCGAACACATTACTGTGGTGAACTGAAGTCTTCCGCGGTGTTTCCCAGCGCGCTCTCTAATTATGACTGCAGTACGACGTGACGCATTCTGTTTCGAGACGTCAGGCGGTGCAGCCTATGAATGACCCATTTCAAAGCTATTGGGGCGCCTAGGGCTGTAGACTTGCAAACCAAAGGGCTGCGGAAACGCAGGTCAAGCTGAAGTTGTTGGCGTCTGGTCCGATACGTGAACTACTACGCGTTCTGAAAATGCGATCTACGGGGAGGTTTTCGTGCAGCGTGTTACTTCACCGTCCTCGCACAAGCATAGTTCTCTGCGCGCGAAGTGACATCTGAACTCCAAGGCATATATGTACATATATATATTCCTACACATATAGTCACGGGAGCACAGCGCAGCGGCGCTTTCGTAGTCAAACGACTCCTCTGTGAATCATCCACATCCGCTCGCATGTACCGACGTAGTCGCTTTGCCCGTCCTGTGTTCTAGAGCAAATCAGTAATTTTGTCAGCAAATGTCTTAAATTCAATACTTGAGTAGTAGTTCGTGCGAAGAAGTTGTTTGACTAGCGTGTGTGACTACTGCCGTCTTCAAGCAACATGCTCTACACGACGACCTGTGAACCTTGCGGTACAGTAATACGCTATGCTTGTAAAATTCGCTGACTGCACATGGGGCGACCTGCTGCTTTGTCACACAACGCAAAAAATACGCGGTTGTACTGGATATTGCTGCAACGCTAGGGCGCTCACCATCCAGGGTTTGCAGGAGCGCATTTCTTCGCGTCTTAGTGAATCTTGTCCATGAATGAATATCAATCGGCTTTGAACACTGAGCTGCTAAGCATGCTGGGGATCACGACAGGAAAACAGATAGCTACTGTTCGAAAGCCGATATTCGAATGAACGGTGTAAAAAAGATGCAGCTTCATCGCCACCTTCTGCATTGCACTGCACAGATAGTGGTGGGTGAATAATCACTGAAGCTACCCTACCTACACTTTCAACCGGAACGAGCCTACGCACGGTCAAAAGTTGCGTTTGAGTCCACAGAGCTTGCAGCACACTGATATGAAGAAACCATTTCTTCCAGTGTCTGTAAGAAAAACTATTCGTATGTCGTAAGCATATAAAGTATGACAGTTCAACGCAGACGGCCACTGCAAACGCGTTGGCAACTGATCGATTCTTCCCCACTTCTCCCAGCAAATCTCCGTCCGGCGAATACTAGCAGCGTCAAGCCTCTGTGTTAAAAAACACTGCACTTACTACCAAAGTTTACGCACAGCTCCTTGACGAACATACGCTCATGGCGTTGACTGGACAGATGACCGACAACTAAAATTCGAAATCCGAACGCGCGAACATGGCCCAAGGAAACTTGAGTCGCAGGCTCTGTAAAAGGAACGACAATGATAGCAAAGACACAAACCGACCTCCCCCGCAGTCGCAGAACTTTTAGGAAAGAGTGGCGCGGGAATCTCAGCACGGCAGCTCGTCAGTCTACTCACTGCCTACCGAGGAACGCGGCTCCTTCAAAAAAGCTACACGCTGTTTCCGAAGAATAGGGTTTCCGCTGCGGAATTCACCCCCAAAATCTACGACGGACGTTTCTGCCAGATATGTGATCTACGATGTGATCATGCGTACCACCTTCACGTACACGTACAACATACGCACCGGCTACGGAGCATCCAGACTTTCACTCTGAGACCCTCTTCTGTGCTGGTTCGTGCTCATGTGCGTACCTCCTACACCTTCGGTGGCGCATCAGTACACACACGAGATCTGTACGGTTGCTTGAACCACTTGTAATTAACTTCGCAACCCACTACATTTAACACCACAGTTCACATCAAGCACTTGTGTATGGCTGTACGACTGGTCCTGCTTTCCCTCCATCGCAGCACGAGCGCTGCGTCTCTGGTCTGCTGCACAGCTTCGGCCTCAACATGTACGAAATCACCCCACGAAGTTATTTTAAACCTGGTGGGTAAAACAACAGGTTCCGCAACACACTGTCAGACGTACCTTGTTGAAAAGTTTCTCAATGGGGATCTCGTACTTCTTGCAGAAGGCCACAGTGATGCGTGGATCCATATAGTTAATTTTGGACGTCCCCAGGGCAACCGTCTTGTTGTCATCTTTCAGTTTCATTTTGAGCTGGTGATCCGCCCGCCGACGCCTGCGCCGCCCACAGCAGCAAACGAGAACATACACATACACATACACACACACACACACATACATACGTGTGTACACACCTATGTGACACAGGCGTCTCGACACTGGTACGTGCAGAGACACACACCTACATAAATATATATATATATATAATTCTATCTACAGATGAACGTGAGCACGCAAATGAGGGCCGCTGGCCCTTTAGTCACACCGCTGTGAGTCGCGCACGTGGTGTCCCGCCGGCCACCCATCCAGGCTGAAGCGGACGATCAGTTGCAAGAACACATTTCAAGGAAATCACCAACACAAGCAACATTTTGAATACACAGATCACACGCAGGACAGCGGAGTCAGAAAAAACAGGCCGACCCTCCACGTCCCACTCTGTGCACAGCCGGGAAGGCCAAAATTCTACACCACACAAGATTTCTGACCCCAGCACCGGCATGACAAGGATCGCTACGTACGAGTAATCAGCAGGTGCTGATTTTCAGCACTTCCACACAACTGACAAGCGACGTCTACCAAGTGAGAGCAAGGGGTCAACACGCGCAGTGTCTCTCCATCTCTAAGGTCCCCGGTTGCGCAGATGACGACGCAGAGGGGCGAGCGTCGAAGACACAGAGTCTGCGACTACCACACCTGCAGCGACCACCTCGTTTCCTCGCCAACCCATTTTCCCTCCCCAGACTGTACAGGCCTCACCGACGGGCACGCGCTGGCAGACGAAATACGCACAGAAAGGCGCAACACTCTTTAGGTAGTTCTCTACCAGCAGTTCGCTTGTGAGTGCGCACGGGCGTGTATGCACAGTCGAATCAAATTGACGCCTGGGTCCATGTAGTTGTGTTCCCACCATAAACGGCTGCACACTAGCAACTCCGCAGCGAGGTCGAGCGACACCGTCGAACAATTCACAACGTGTGGAACCCCGGTAGGACATGCCGGGCACGCGTGAAGCATTACGGAACAAGACAAGAGCGGTGTACGCACGCTTCGGTGGTGGCGCGACAGACATACACGTGTGCCTCTGTTTTCTGCTCTGTTGGAGAGCCGCTGGACACCCACATTGCAGCAGACGTCAGACCTTCGAGCAGACCCTACTATGAAACAACACCCGCCGCAGACGTGTTCGAACACGCTTCGGCTGAAGTGTATCTGTACATGCATCAGATCCGGCCCGCAGACGCACCAAAGCGCATCCCTCTTCACTTCGCAGCCAGGCAGGGTTCACTTGTCGCTACACATCGCACGCAACGCCGTCTACTTCTCTTTCACAACGTGGACACACAAAAACATGTCCCGTCCACACTTGCGCGCTTTTGAAGCCGAATCGCTGTGAACATCCTCCCGCCCCACGAACAGGCGCTATCAACGTATTCATCTGCCCCTGCACAGAACGCAGCGCACAACATGACGCACGTACGCAGATCAATCGCTTCCTCAGAAATCGCCGGACCCCGGTCTTGCTTCTTATATAACTGCAACACCCACGTATACTCATAGCACATGCGGCACAGCGGCGCTGTTCACGGCACAAGATATGCAGAGAACAGCCACTTCGCACGAAGTCACACACGGCTAACTGGCCGCAAGTTGAGCAGCACGCTACGTCGGCATACACATACACACACAGACATGGGAAAGGCAGGAAAACTACACGCGTGCCGAGAACAAATTCCTCCGCGTCTGAAAGGACGACTTACAGCAGTGTCTGAAGACGCCGTTCGCATGCATCCACTTTCATGCCCTCCTTCACGCCTGGCTTGCGCGGGTTGCCCAGTAAGTCCTAATTACAACATGTGGCACCAGCGAGTTGTCAGAGACGCACTTACACACACATGTGTACAACAAACGCATACACTTCCGTGCACACCTCCTCCAGATACCGATACACGCAGCAGCAGCAGCACCACGTGACAGGCTCCGACGATAGCGCAGCAGGGCCGTATACGCCGAGAGTTCCGTGCCGGCAGTTCCTTTCCTTCGTTCCGAGCCCTGCAACTCTCTGTCTTACCCTGCGACTGTTTCCCTCTTCTGGTCTGCTGCTGCTGCCGTATTCTTCTGGAAATGCACACTACTTCTCTACTACCTGCCGCTGCCCTTGCAGCGGCGCCACATTTTTGTTGCACACTGATAACCAGCCTCCCTTGCTGCACAACAGGCGTTGACTCGGCATGTGTTCACTGTAGAGCAAACTATGAAACGCTGCAGCCAGAGACAAACGCGGGTCAGAGCTGCCTCACTGGAAGACACGCCTTCGTCAGAAATGCGGCTGCGCCTCGCTACATGAGACAGTCGCTAATCACACGGTTCTGACGCACACCGAAGATCACGCTGCCTTGTTCGAGCAACGTGTCCCTACAAACCACAACCAGGCACACAAATTATAAAGAGGTACGTGTGTACGCGTATCAACATCTACGTACATATATATATATATATATATATATACAAATATATATACGTGTACACAGATACATATACACACACACACACACACTTATATATATATATATTTATATGTATGCATGTGTGTAGGTATGTGCGTACCAATTAAGCAGGTACATCTGCATCGTTGAGAGAACAGGGATGTGAGAGAATTCGATTTACCAACCCGTACGTTCTTCGTATGTGGTAGCACATATGTGTTTGGACACTCTGCCGCGCACTCTTCCTGCGAATGAACGCCGAGACCAGAACAAGTGCAGAACGCACTGGCGCCAGGCCTCCCTTGGGGGCTGAGAAGTGAAGTGTGCTGCTCGAGACAGAAGAGGACGCTGCTGTACAGCAGAAGACAGCATCGCGGTAAACGCACGACGCCAAGGTGGACAGACTTTGTCGAACATCGCGGAGCAAGCCTGATAGTTCTCACCAGGATTCCGACACGAAGAACGAAAGTTGTTTCGAGCAAAGGAAAAACCGAATCACCTCTCCACCCACCGTTATCGTCACCACACCTGCAGGCTTACCTCGACAGTGGAAACGAAGTGAAAGCCGCTGTCTCGCTTTTTGCCTCCCCTGTTGCTACCGCTCGCGCTGCCGCCGCCGCGGAGGTACTGCAGATACTCTCTACACTCGCGAATGTCTTCGTCCAGCATCAGCTGCTGATGCTCCAGCTTCTGCATGCTCGCGGCGTGCTGCTTCGGCACGCTGCGCTGGTGATTGCACAAAATCGCCACCGCTCTGCAGCAGTCCACCCGGAGGGGGCGGCGGGCGGAAAAGAAGAAACAGACACAGGAGCGCGGTTGGATCACAGGGAGAGACACATCCATCTGAATGACCTCGGAAATATAGCTGCACCACTGCTTCCTTTTAATACTGCGACCGGCCACGTGACGACGTTCAGAAAGACATCAGCATGGCCACGCCTGCATGCGGGCGTAGGTGGCGGACGTTTTAAGTCGGCAGGGATAGCAGTCGAGCGCTGACGTGCGCACGAGCGCAACAGTGTGTCTGGGGATTTACTTGCATGCAACGACTCGCAACGAACTTCTTTACCCACAAAGAAGCGCTGCTGCCTCCAAGAAATTCTCTCCTACACAGGCGACGCGTCCACCAACACAAAGACGAGCTGGCGCAGGAGAGAAGTCAAAACGGTCTCAGCTGCTACAGAACCACACGAAACTGCCGGGCCGACACCGGACAAGTGGTTGACGAATATGGACAAGAAGACTGCTCAGTCCACTCGCTTGCGCCCCCCCCGCCAAAGTAGCTCCTATGGTGAAAAAGCAGGACTGGTAGTGTTGCTGCTGCAGTACGCTTCACACTCTCTCTCTTGCTGTTGCCAAGTCAGCAGGAAGGCTATGAGGACTTTCTCTCTTCTTCATGCTGCTGCTGCTGCTGCATTCTACTTCACTCTCTCTACTTCAAAGTCCGCGAAGACGATGCGACAAGTTTTCTCTTCTTCGTGCTCTGTTTGCTTCGCGGTGGGCGACCCACCTTGGCGCCACTCCGCGCGCTGTTACAACGTATCCCTCTTCCTGCGCTGTCTCTCTATTTTGTTCGGTTTTCCTTGTCCACCTCCCGCTATTTTCTTCTTCCTCCGCATCTTCATATCCGGATGCCTTCATCTGGCTGACGCCTTTCCTCTCCTCCCACTCCCTTCCTTCCTATCTCCCCAATGTCCACTACAGTACCCGCGTTTCTTCTTCTCTCAGCTTCTCTCTTTTCCTCATGTTTGCCGGGTTCTTCTCCTCTCCTCTCGCCCCGAGGCCTGTTTTTTTACCTGTTAGCGTCGTTGTAGAACTGCACCAGTTCGTTGACGTTGCTGGTGTCACACCTGATGCTCCGCAGCTCCTCTTCTTCCTTCGCTTTCTGTTCTTCTTTTTCTTTCTGTATTGCCTCCGCTGTCTTCCCAGCAGTCAGCTGCTGCCCGCCTGCTCCTGCCGCCCGCTCCCCACTCTTCACCTTCTCCGCTGCAGCAGCAGCAAGCGGCTTGTCTTCATCCTCGCCGTCCGACGTTTCCTCAACGCCCTCGTTATCTTCAATCACCCGCCGTCTCTTGGCCGAAGAAGAAAAACTCCGCAGCATCTCGTCGCTCTTCGTGGACTCCCAGCCGTCTCCGTGTCTCCCCCCCCTCTGGTCTTCTCCTGTTGCTCCTGCTTTTCCTCCTTCGCCCTCAGACTTCACATCAACACCTGCTGCCGCTGCTGCAACGTCTGTTGCTGCTGCAACTTCCTGCTTCACGCGTGCTGCCCCCCCTTCCTGCTTGTTCTTCTGCTTGGCTGCCGCTGACGCTCCTCCGTCTCCTTCCGTCGAGCCAGCGGTCCCAGCAGCGCCACAAGCAGCAGATTTCACCGGTACCTCCGATTCCCGTTTCTTCTTCTTCCCGGACCCGGCTGCTGCTGCGTCTGCGCTGCGCAGCTGCAGCGCCTTCGACAGCTTCTGCAGTTCATTCTGCAATGTGATGGACGCGTTATACGTGCGAAACACCTTAGCGGAAAGACCCGGCATCAGCTGCTTCAGGTGGCTGTTCAGCGCCGCGCTCTATAGAAAAAGCAGAACGCGACGAGAGACAGCAGCCGCGGATCTCTCAAGCATTAGAAGAAAACCATGCGCAGCACGCCACAAGACAAAACCCACCATAAATGCTCGCACACAGACAAGTACGTGCAAGCCAAGAGAACGACAATGGGAAGAGGAGGGGGAGTGCTTACTGTCACACTCTGTACTGATACATCTATAAACACGCAAAATCCCCGCGCGTGCAGCGGGAGAGCTTCCGAGATTTTGACTCCGACAGGTGGGAGAAGGAGAAGACGCACAGCACGGGACATCCACGTATTAAAAATAGTTCTCCCACAGACACACTTCCACTCGCCCCTGCGTCGGCCATGCATGCGAACGGCCTGACGCAGCCCACGCTTCGCCCGTGTTCTTCCGCCGTGAAAACGGAGAGAATAAAGATAGGCGCAGCAAGACAAAGAGACGACGTCCTCACCGCTATGGAGCACAAAAGCAAGAGAGAAAGACTTGTCGAAAGAATGCGATTACAGAGCAAAGACGCTGAAAAGAGCACGTTCCGGAGAACATGCGACGCCGTTCCGCTGAAATAAACATATGCCTAGCCTCAGCAGACGTCGTCCACAAGGCTGCCACACGACTGAAGAAGAATACGCGTCCAAGAACAAAGGTCTACTAAAACGCTAACAAGAAGTGCGTCCTCAGCTGTACGTACACTGGAATCCTCGGTGTGACGTGCAAGTCCATCCGCAGACACACACGCATGCGGCAGATAGACTCTACATGTGAACGTCCCCTGCGTCCTGACGGCTTCTGCGGCTCTTCTAATAACGCCTTAGAGATCTTGTCTTCATCTTCGTAAAGCACGGCGACGGCCTTTCTTTCACGGAGGAAAAGGAAACGACGGACAGTGTAAGCACCTACGATAGGCGACGCCTAGGAAGGTGCTGTGAGCAGGCGTCCGTTCAGAAGGTAATTATCAGTCACAGAACACATGCCTGCAGCTGTGCGTACAGAGTCAACAACGCGCACTCCCACGTCCGCGTATCGTCGCATGCAAGCACCAGGATCCCTACCTTCACGTATAAATAATGTATGCGCGCGCGAGGACATGCATATATTGAAGGATACGGTCAGAGACGCATACACCAGTACATACTTATACATATAATTATACCTTAAGAGTGGTTATATATACGTATATATATGTATCGCAATAGCTGTGTACACACATGTGTATGCTCATAGCTACTTATATACACGTATACAGATGTATATATATATATACACGCACACACACACGTCTATTTCCGGACGCACACATGTCACAGGTCTACTTTGAATAAAACCCAGGTGTGCGGACAGCTGATTTTCGACGCGCACTGGGGTGTACGTACAGCAGAAGGCGAGAGGAGGAGGCTTACGTTGATAATGTCAAAGACGTTATCTTCCGGTTTCTTTCCTTTGCAGAACGCAACCATGTTTTTGAACGCCTGGGGATGAATTTTGACGGTATTGAAGTAGCGGATGGAATCTTTCCCAAGGAAGTCGAAAGTCACTTCCTGCCGCTCTTTGTCAAACGTCAAGTGCTCCACACGTAAAGAACAGCAGCCCACCGTGTCCGCCTCTTCGTCTGTGCGGAAGAAGAAGAAACAGGAGCAACATAAAAAGCAGGAATCCTGCAGGACGCTGCGGCAAAACAACGGCGGTGGCCCACACGGAGGCAGCTGCTGCAGTTGTACAGCAAGCACAGGCGAAGTGCGCCATGCAAATATTCGCGAAGCTCCCGTACGCCTTCATACATATATATATATATATATATAAGCGTATACACACGTTCGTATCTATATGTGTGACGCATACTTGTCCGTATATGCAGACACAAATACACACGCATAGATATATATATATATATAATATACACACGAAGGCGCACACATTTTCACAGAGACTCACAGCAGGCATGTACACACACACGTGTTTGCAGCTCGTTGAGTACATCCAGATATGCGCCTGTAAATACAGAGACTCGACGATAGACAAACGCTTCCAAAAGGCAGGCGTCCAGAGTTTTTCCCAACGACCCACAAGTAACTCAAGACTAAAAGCTCCTCGTCTGCGTCTCACTGTCATTTCAAGGTGTACGTACACCCAGAGAGGTGCACGGAGGACGG
This sequence comes from Sarcocystis neurona, assembly GCA_000727475.1. Taxonomy (NCBI): domain Eukaryota; phylum Apicomplexa; class Conoidasida; order Eucoccidiorida; family Sarcocystidae; genus Sarcocystis; species Sarcocystis neurona. The sequence goes on from KL647327.1 coordinate 43,193, forward strand.
TGATTTGGACAGTTCTTCACGTAGATACTGTCGTGGAGAAGAGCAGGATCAACCGTCTGGCGTAGCTTGACAGAAATATATCTTCACCAGCGGCGCTCACCGGTGTCTTTCTCGCCGCCGATACGCAGAGCGAGGAAGTCAATTAGGTAGGTCGCGGTGCCTAGCTGACGGTCCAGCGCATGCGTTGCTGCAACAGACAGCAGACGCAGAGACCGCAGCAGCAGCAGAGCAGTGTCGGCTCTGTTAACGGATGACGGCGCGTCTGCGACGCTGCAGCAGCGGACGTGCTGTGCACACGACTACACCCACATGAAACAGCAGCAGCAGCAGACTCCCGCGCAGGGGCACTGCGCAGCAGCGACCGCGGGAAACAGCAGCAGCCACATCCCGCGGCAACAACGAAGCAGACGAAAAAAGAGCAGCAACAGCATCAGTGTTCGCCTCCACAAAATAGCGGCGGGACATATCGCTGCATCACCTTTAGCAGTCGCAGCAGCACCCGCGCGCGCCCCCGCGGCGTCAGCAGCAGCCCCGGTAGCGGAAGAACAAAGATGCGCCTCTCTGTCACGCTGCTGCAGCACGCGTTGTTCTCTTTCATTCAGTTTCCTTCAGCGTTTGCCGCTGGTACACCACCAGCGGAAGCAGAACGTCTCCCCTGCTGTGACAACGCTGCGCAAGCTCTGCAAGAAATGCACTCCTCCGCGAAACCGCACCCACCCATACACCTATCTATATAGAAATTAGTTAGTTAGTTTAAGCAGCGACCATGTGTGCTGGTTATATGAACTTCTTCTCTACACAAGCAGGTCTGAGGAATTACGTACGTGTAATCGCATCTTCGAGTGCTGACCTGGCACGGCGCAGACCTCCACACATATATGTATATATATATAGCGAGAGAGAGAGGTGTATACACAGATGGATATATAGATGCAGGTATATAGATATATATAGATATATATATATATATAGGTAGGTAGAGATAGACAGATGGATATATAGATATAGATATATATATACATAGATATACAGACACAGAACGACATAGATATATAGATAGATCGTCAGTGTTCCAGTGTATTTCAGACGGGTGAACATACACAACAGCAAAAGGACAAGAGCAGCCTGTGTCGGCAGCAGTTATCTCAGGCGTTTTTCGGTGAGAGGTGTGCGGCGGAGGGAGTCTGTAGGATGCGGCCCTTTCCTTCCTGCTTCGTCACACATGCAACCGTCGTAATGGCAACGGCGGAGCATCAGTGCAGCTTTCTTTCTTCTGTCTGCCACTTCTTGCAGTGCCGCGACAGTGGCACTGATATACACGGGCAGTGTGGGCGGCTGCAGCACGCGCTGTGCAGCTGCTTCTGGAGGAAACGTGTCGGCACCGGCAGCCAGCTGCAGCCCTTCTGGTGTGTGTACGTACACTCCATTTTCCGGTGGTAGTCCTTGCGGATCTTGTCCACGTACAGCTGACGCGCAGCACCGTACACAGGCAGCACCACATGGCAGCCGCACGTGAAGCAAGCGGTCTGACAGAAAGAGACAGAAGTGGGAACGAGCGGAAGAGCAACAGCGACAACCGGCAAAAAACAAAACGCCACGAAAACACCAGAAAGCAACTGGCAGCCTCACAGACACAGTCACCGTCCACAAACTGCATGCCGCACACCAGAAGATGAAAGGGAGCCGCGCAGACGAGAAACGCAGCAGCCCCCCCCCACCCCGCCCCCAGGTGCAGGGTGACACAAAACGAAGCTGAAAGAACGCGACGACACGAGAAAAACAAGGAAAAGGGACAAAATAAAGGTAAGGAAGACGGCAGCACAACGAGAAGAACGTGGAGGAGAACGAAGAAATACGAGACGACGAAAAAGAAACGTTGGTGACGCAAGAGACGAAGAAGATGGAGGGACGCGAGCGAAGACCGACAAAAAGGACCTTTCACCTGCTTGTGCCGCACGCGCAGCAGAGGGGCGCGCAGAAAATGGAACAGAGAAGAAGCAGCAGAAAACAGGAAGGAAAGAACGCAGAAGAACAACTCAGCACGACGGGAGGAGAAGCCACTCGCACACAGCAGTGCAAAAGCAAAGTGGCAAGCGAGACCAGATGGACAGTATCACGAGAAGTTCCTTTGGTGCGTTGGGCAAGTCCAGAGAGTTGATACGAGACACGAGTCTGCTACCTGCTGCTTGCAGCTGCGGCAGCGAGAATGGTGCTAGTTACTCTAGGCGAAAAACACGTACGACCGCAGCTCAAGGGTTCCTTCTCTTCCTCTTTCGCCGCACTCAGGAACAATGGCAGCACATTTTCTCCCTCTCGGTCTTCTTTGTTTCTTCTCTTGTGCAGCACAGCAGCAGGCGCAGCGGTATGGTGGTACGCTCGGGGAGTGCAGCCACGCGCACAGCAGACTATAAAAAAATTCTGTTCAGGAGAAAGCGTGCTTGTGCGCGGGCTCACCTTCAGCTTCCGAGCCTTCTCGTACTTCAGGAAGTCTTGCTGTCCTTTAAATTTAGACTGCGCAGCGAGATACATGTATTTTACCTGCATGCACGGACGCACCAGCAGCAGCAGCAGCGGAGACGTAGTACGCGCTGCCTACGGTAACAACCACGCACAGCAGCACACCCGAAGAGATGACAGCAGCCAGGGGAACTGCGGTCGCAGAAGCGACAGCAGCACAGCCGCTGCAGCAACAGAAAGACGAGCCGCCCCGTGACAACAGTGACAGAAGCACAGTCGCTGCGGTATCAGCGGCAAAAAGAGGAGCTGCGACTGCGGCAACGAGCGCAGCGGGAGGACCTGGAGAGATGGAGGAGACGCAAAAATCCACGTAGCAGTCGGCCACGCAGGACGGCAGGCACCCAAAGCAGTGGCGGCAGCAGGAAGAGATGCAGCCGCAGCAACAGAAAACAGACGAAGCAGCAACAGTAGCTGCGGGAGGCGACGAGGCACCAGCAGGAGCGTCCAGCGCATTCAACTGCAGTAGTAGGGGCAGCAGCCGAGAGCAGCAGCAGCCGAGAGCAGCATGGCGACAGCAGGGGAGATGGGAGGGATGCGACAGCAGTGGCGGCGCCGCAGCACCACGCACCAGCAGCGGACAGTCCGGCCAAAGAGCGGCAGCAGCAGTGAGTGAGCACACAGACATCATGGACCAGCAGCACCACCAGCAGGCGCGCTGCAGCGGCAGATCCGCAGAAGAGACGATGCGGCAGCAACACAGCGGCGGAGCGCAGCGGCAGCAATTGTTGAGAAGAAATCATCAGAGCCGAGCACGGCAGATGGTTGCCTACTTGGTCATTGATAGAATCCCGATAAAACGCAAGCCAGGTAACTGAGTTGTCGTGGAAGATATCCTTCCACGCATGACCCGGAAGAGAAACTTTTGGCACAGGCGCATCTTCGGCCAAATTCAAAATTACGTCCTCTGAAAATATCCGCCGCTACACAACAACACACGCACAAAACCCACACATGCTGCAGTTATATATGTATATATATATGTATATATATATGTATACACATACACAACGGTGGAATATGTACGTGTGCCCATTTGGGTATGTGGGTTTGTGTACGGACGCGTGTGGGCGTATGCAGGCAAACATATATATATATATATGGAGAGAAACAGAGAGGGACAGAGTTCGAGATTTTGCTGGGTGTGCCAGCAGCCAGCATGCGCGATACGAAGAGTGTCATATACATGTAAAGAAATACGTAAACACCTAGGGAGAACAAGTGGCGCGCAGCCACTGCAGCAGCTTCTAGGAGAGGCGCAGCAGCAGCTAAAAAAACGTAGAGACAGGCAAGTCTTGGTGGAACACGGAGGAGACGGAGGACGAAGAATTCTGTGCGTTATGCCGCGTCGAAGAAGAAGAAGCGAATTTTGCCCTGTAACAGCCACGCGGCAGCATCGCAGGCAGCAGACGTCGCACCAAGCTACGCAGGCGGAGGATCCGCAGCTATACAGAAGGCTGCGGACCTACGACAGCTGCTGCGAAGCTGGGGAAGCAAGCCGGTCTGCTGCACAGGTGGATGGAGAGAAGGAGCAGCAGCAGCAACACTCGCAAGAAGCGGGCGCGACGCGGTAGCAGGCTGCTGCAGACGCGGACGAGGAGTGCGCCAGTCGCAGCAGCAGCCCGTGCGGCGGCAGGAGAAAGCTGCAGCAGCAGGGCACGTGCACAACACCCCGCGAGAAGCAGCCGCCACGTTCGGCGGACGAGGACGAGGCCGACAACGGAAGGCGGCAGCAGGTGCAGCAGCACACGCAGGAGGGGGAGGAGGAAACGGACGAGGAGCAGCAAATGCAGCAGACTCTCCCGCACGCGTCGCGCAATAGTGACATCAGTCCTACTCGTACGAAGCGGAGAGACGGGCGACCCCCACAGCTGCCGAATTTTCGCAAGCCGCAGAGGACGCAGGCCACAAAGCGCGGAGAGCCGCTGCCGTGCAAGCCCATCTCGTACTGACTACGGAAGTCGTCTTCTTGGTTTAGCTTTCCTAGGCGCATGTGAGGCTCTGCAACTAATGCATATGTGTGTGTCTGTGTGTAAGCGTCGTACACACACGTTTGTAGAGACGCGTGTGCGTGTTGCGTGTCTGCATTAACAGATGTAGACACGTGCTGTGGGGTCCCCCCCATACACACGCACATACGCACAGACACTCTGGATATATAGACGTCTTCAAACAGGTATGTTCATATCCTTTATACCATATATATATATGTATATATATATAGACACACACACACACACACACGTAGATAGATAGATACACCCTGTCCGCACAGAGGAGTGACACAGGCAGGTGGATAGATACACTTCATCCATCCTATATATATATAGATGTATCCATATATGTATATATAGAGATACGCAGACGACTTGATACAGTCCATCCGTATATATGATACATGCGGACATTTTAAATACTTTTCATAGACACGCAGACACATTACAAATACACACACGTACGTATGCATACATACACATATACACGCTTGCGCCTATACACGTAAAAACAGCCAATATAGGTGGCGCGTGGTGGACTGTAGGCTGAATACTAACCTTGAGCATGCCTTGCTTCGGGTGCTCACCGCGACCGCGGAAGAGCCCAGGAGGCTCGACTTTGCTGTTGCCAACTTTCTCTCGAATGAAGTCCACCAAGGCATACGCATACGGAGCACATTCCTCCAGCTTTTGCTGCTTCACGGCCTGCGGCGAGAGCAGCAGCACATGCAAATGGAGCGCGCCTGCATCAGCTGCAGCAGCAGCAGCAGCCGGAGGGCAGCAGCACCCAGCAGAACGGAGAGCCACACCGGCTGACTGGAGAGCGCTGCAACAGCAGCACCAGAAACAGAGTGTCGCCAGCAGGAGGAAGGACACCCGCACACACACAGCAACAACAGCAGCGAGAGGAAGGAAAGGGGCAGAGGCCACGCAAAGGGGCAAAAGAAATGCCAACAGCAGCTGCTGCATCACGGGCTTGCGAGAGCGACGCAGAACAAATGCACGTGCTGCAGCACTATAGGCAGCAGGAGAGGGTAGGCACCTAGGCGAGACGCAGGCCCACAGCAGCTGGTGGTGCAGGTGGTCACCAGCAGGTGCAGCAGAAACGCTGCGAGTGGCGCTTCTGCTGCTTCTTCAATACATCGTTGCTGAGGAACATTCGCTCACTTCTCAACTTGATGCCTAGGCTGCACCTGCTGCCTTCTTCGATATTAGACTGCTGCTGCTGCTGCTTAGAACGCTGCCGTTCTGAAAGCGTCCGCTGCGTCTCGTGCGCTGCCCGCCTGTTCCTTCTGTTTAGGCAGCTGCCACTCCAGAAGTTGGTGCTTCATCTTCTTCTGCTTCGTACACGCCTGTGGCCGCTGTACGGCTGGTGGGAAGTTGCTGCTGCTTCGATAATGCTGCACCAATTTGTTTCCCTCTCCGTGTGTGTAGCCTTGCTGCTACTGCTACCCTCTGGAAGTTGTCAGTTCTGCTTCGCTGCTGCGCCTGTTTCTTCGCCTGCGGCTGCGCCTGCTCTTTTTCGCCTGCGGCTCCTGCCACCCCGTGTGAGCACGTGCCGCTGCTCCGAACACATACGCAGGTTGCTGTCGCTGCTGCTGTGGCTGCTAAGGTACACAGATTGCGGACGCGACTGCTAGGGAACAGAGAATGCTGCTGCGGCTGCTAAGGTACAGAGACTACTGCTGCGGCTGCTAAGGTGCAGAGACTGCTGCTGCGGCTGCTAAGGTAAAGAGACTGCTGCTGCGGCTGCAAAGGTACGCAGACTGCTGCCGCGGCTGCTTCTACGGTACATAGACCGCTGCTGCCGCTGCTAGGGGACGCAAACTGCTGCGGGTGCTTCTTTCGTCTCTTTTTCTTGTAGAGACGGGATCGCCTACTTCTTTCTGCTCCTTTGACATTTCCTTCTTCAGCTCCTTCTGCCGATCGAAGTGAGCCTTAATCGCAGAGAAGTCGCATGCACCAAAGCCCGCCGGGGTCTCGCCTGGTTTGTAGTCTGCAGGAAGGCGAGCTTCTGCATGTCTCGCGTCCTGAATTATTGTGTGCGTGGGTGGAAGCAACTTTATAAAAGCTCTCCAAAAATTCTGAACGAACCGCGGCTTCGTCGCGTAGTCGCTCTCCATCACCCCACACCTGGGGAGCAGCAGCAACAGCAGGAGTAGCAGCCGGAGCACCTGTTGCAACAGGTTGGCCAGTAACAGCAGCAGAGCGAGAAGCAACTCCGCGGCCAACACCAACACGCAGCATTCACATGCAGGCGTGCAACACCGGCCACATGGCAGCGACGTCGTCTCGCCAACGGCAACGGAGACGTACAGTATGACGCAGCAACAGCAGCAGCAGCGACAGCAGCAGCAGCAGCAGCAGCAACAGAAGTAGCACCAGCGGCAGAAAGAGCAGCAGCACAAGTAAAGATACTGCTTTTTCAGCAGTTCCGTCGGAGGTGCTGCGACCGAATCAACAGCAGCACATGGCCGTTGTGGCAGCCACAGCAGCAGCAACAGCGCAGTGGTGATTCCACGTGGGAATACATTCAGCAGCAACTGCACGACACAGGGGTGGACGACGCACTGCTTCGCGGAGAAAGCGGCACCAGAAGTCGCGTCTGCACACGCAACCGCACTGGCAGCAGCAGTAGCAGCACGGCTGCACGCCAAGACAGCAACACCAGCAGTCGTCGCAGCAGCAGTCGCACAAGGCCTGCTGGTGTACAGACACAGCTGCATCTGCGGCACCAGAAACAAGCAGCAGCAGCAGGAACGTGGTGCAGGCCGCAGCAGCAGCAGCTCGCGCAGAGGCATGCGCAGCCGCAGCTACCGTACTCCAAGCGGGCCTCAGCAGCTGCAGCAGGAATTCAGACAGTCGCAGCGGTGACGGCAGCAACGCAGCAGCCGCATCAGTTTACAGCCGCAGCAGAGTAGCGGCGAAGGCATCCGACAGACATGTGCGAGCAGCGGCAGCGTACGGGAGCAACGCAGTGAGCAGCCGAACGCCAATGCGACCACGGCTGCAACACCGGCAGCTGGGAATTCCGCAGGGACGAAGAAAAGCATCAGCATCTCCGCACTAAGGGCCACGGGCCTGCTGCCGTTGCGGCATTCACTCAGCAGTAATGCCGCTGCTGCAGCTGCCGCTGCTGCTCCAGCTCCTCCTCCTCCTGCTGCAGGTGTTGGTGGTGCTGATGCCGGGTAGTCGCGTTCTGTGGCTGCTGCTGCTCCCTTTTCCCTACTGCTGTTCTTCTTGTTGCCACTTCTGCTGCTGCTACACTTTGGCTGCTGCTGCTGCTGCAGCACCGCTGCGGCTGCTACTGTAAAGCGACTTCTCCCGCTGCTGCCAACGCCGTCGCTGTTGCCCGTGCTGCTGCAACTACAGGAGCGACTGTTGCTGCTGCTGCTGCTGTAGTTGCTGCTGCTGAAGTTGCTGCTGCTGCCGTTCCTGCTGCACCTTACCAGAAACCCGCGACCTCTTCGGCCTCAGGCGGAAGCTCCAGCGTCTGCCCGCGGTACGTAATAGGGACGTGGTGCGGCTCGTACGGCGGCGCGAACATCAGTCCGTTGTGCTCCAGGTACGTCCACTGCAAGCCGTAGCATAGAGATACACAGATGTACTGGCAGGTCATTTCACACATATATATACATACACGTGTATGCATATACATGTAGATACACATGTGTAGCTTTTTATTTATTAAGTGGACACTAACACACATACACATAAATACATACGTAGGTGCACATGGTAGGCATTACACCCACACATATACCTGATAGTACCTATGGGAAAAGGTACATGTACATACCACCTTATATACATCTATGATCAATACGGATATGTACAGCACGTATAAGAATGACTCCAGCAATTCCTTCGGGATATACATGCATATGGACGAGTCGAAAACACGTAGATGTCTACACATGAGTCTGTGCTGGAGAGCTGCCAGACAAGCTTGAACACGAAGAAGACAGGGAAAGTAGTTCACTTGACTGGTCTCACGCGCGAAGAAGGGAACTGACCTGCCTCTCCTGCTCCCTCTCAACTTCGGCTTCAGTCCTCTCCCACCAGCGATTTATCGGCTCGAAATTTTCTTCTGTTTTCACGAATTTCAGCCGTTTCCTTCCCCCTGCTGCAGTCGCTACTGCTGCGGGACGCGAGGGACTGCGGCTGCTGGCACTGCCGCCTTCTCCCGCCTTCCCCTGCGGCGTGGCCACGCCCAAAACCGCACTGCCAACAGCAGCAGCATCAGCAGCATCGGCTGGAGAAACAGCAGCAGTACCACCTTTCACTACTGCTGCCGTTCCTCCTGCTGCTGTTCCTCCTGGCGGTGCTCCCGGTGCGAGAGAAAGTCCTGCTGCCGCCTCCGCTCCTCCTGGACTTGCCGCTGCTAACCTTGCTGCCGCTGCTGTGGGTGGGGGTTCCGCTGCTGCAGCAGCACCTTCTGGCTTCACCTGCAGCAGTGGTCGCTTGGACACGCTTCCTCTCGCCTCTGACGGCAGCAGGCGCGCTCCATTTCGCAGCGGTGCGCTGCCCGCCGCTCCATCCGCTGCTTCTGCAACAGCCGCAGCAGTCCCCGCGCCAGCTGCAGCAGCCCATGAGATGGCAGCAGCAGCAGCACCGGCCGGTGCATTTGACGTCAAGTTCTCTTTCTTCTCTCGGGACTTTCCTTCTCGCGGCAACACCACGCCTGCCGACGCAGTCGGACGTAGAGGCGCAGACGCCATCCCAGACCTACCAGCAGCAGCATCAGCTGCGCCACCACCACCCCCCTCACCGACAGCAGCAGCAGCAGGCGCAGCAGCGCGGTTCCCAGCAGCGACAACGGCGGTCTTCGCAGGAGGAACAGGAGAGGCAGCAGGGCCGGGAACGGCGGCAGCAGCGTGGCCTGTGTGTCCAGCTAGCGGCTCTGATGTAGAAACACCGGCAGGTGCTGCTGCTGCTTCGCCTCTGCCTTCCCGCCCTCGTCCTGCTCCTGGTGTCGGAGCAGGTGCTCCTCGCGTTGCAGCTGCCGCATGCTGCTTCTGTGGAACAGGGGCGTGGTGCTGCTGCGATTGCGTCTGCTGGTGCTGCAGCACTGCAGGCCTGCCTGCTGCTGCTGCTGCTGCAGGAACGCTGCCTCCGCGCCCCGCGCCGGCGACAGAAGCTGCTGCAACTTGAGATGCAGCAGGAGCAGCAGTGGCCGCTCGCGCGGGCGCCGCAGAAAACGACGTGTTGCTGCTGGCGCCACCATCGGCTGCGGGAACGGCAGGAGCAGCACCAGTGTAGATGGGACTTGCGACAGCCGGCGCGGGAGGAGGAGAACGAGCAGCAGCAGCTGCAGGAGAAGGAGCGGTGGCAGGGGAGACAGCAGTCGAGTGAGTAGGAACAGCAGGAGAGGCCGTCCCCCCCGCCGACTGTCTGGCCGCTTCGTCAGCTGAATCGTCCGAGTCGCTGAGAACCTGCAGCCACCCCACAAATATTCGCATCGCATGATGCATACACACGTACATACACGTCCATACTTATACGTGTGTGTGTGTGTGTGTGTGTGTGTGCGTGTGCATGTTTACACGAGTACGTCGAGCCCCGGGAAAGTATCCTGACACATATATGCACGGGTAATTCTATGCACGCGACATATACAGATAGCCCAGAACAAATATATTGAGACACACATCCACATACACGCATACATGCGTTTACTCGCACGAGTATATACCGCGCGCAACGAAGGTATAGAAACATTTGCATGCATATACAAATGCGTGTATGTATATATATATATATACCAGCAAGAGTATAAGCAGCTCAGAAGACTATACTAGTACAAATACTGCTAGACATACATATATATATGTACATGTGCAAGCGTACACACAGCCGGGAAACCTATCCTGAGACAAATATACTGAGACAAATACACTGAGACATATACATAAATATACGCACATATTTAAGAGTATTGGGAGCCCGGTAAACTACACTGAGACATATATAAATATATAGACATATTCAAATATATAGACATATATATATATATATTTGCAAGAGCACACAGAACCCTTTACATATACACTGACGCCTCTACACACATGTATAGATATATGCACAGACGTATGAAATAGTAGAGTCTGGTAAACTATACTGAGACAAATGTACTGAGACATGTGCACATATATACATGTTTGTCTGAGTGTATAGAGGTCGGGAGACTCTGCAGAGGCGTCCACATACACAAATATACGTGCAGGCTTATTTTCAAGTCAAACCACCACACGTAGACGAGGAGGAGCATCCAGCGGTACACACGTGTGGCCACTGCGTACGTAACTGTATGTAGCCGGGTATATACCTGTGTGAAGGAGGAGTGTTCACATGTTATTTTCGAGGAACACTGCGCCAAGTGAAATATGCATGCGTGAAAATGAGTCTGTGCGTCCTCCCCATACGTACGTACACAGAGGTATATCTATTTATATGTAGACATATGTGTTGCACCATCTCAAGCCGCGCGCATCGGCTTCTGCTTACGTGTATGTACACATGTGTACATGGAGATCGTAAATCATTCATATATAATACCTATACATACATATATCACGTATCTATGTATATACAAATATGCACGGGAGCACATAATATACATGTATGCGTACAACATATACATATGTAGAGACACACGTATACATAGGAAAATATGTACCTACGTATAACATATGCCTATGTAGATACACACATATATGAGAACACATGCATATTCAGACACCTGTCGTCTGCATCTGTGCGGAGGCGTATGCTTACGAATATACACATATATATACATGTATACACAGACACATACGTTATATATTCTATATATATACACACTAAGAATACATATATATATAGACGTACACACATTTAATACATATATATATATATATGTATAACACATACCTGTGTGTGTATACATATATGCGAGCACATGTATATTCACATTCACTTTGCTTTTGACACGGTGAACACAGATATAGACGTGTATTCGCACGTGTAGAGGGGCATCTGTCTACACATTTTATACGAGAGTCTGTGTGCCTGCCCAGTTACCTGCTACATCAGAAGCTTCCCAACACGCAGGTAGACAAACAGCGCCACGTATGTATGCAGCTGCCGGCATTTTCTCTACGAAGCCCGACCCGCGGCGAAGCAGAGGAGAGAGGGAAGCCATGACGACTTGCGGCGGCAAGAGCAGCAACAGCATCCGCAGACGCGCGCAGCAGCCACAACAGCCGAAGCGAGGAGTGCAGCAGGATCAAAGAAAGCAAAGCAGCAGAGCCACCGGGCAGGAGGAGGCACGACCCGCCCAGAACCGCGCAGAGCGAACAGTAGCAGCTGCCACAACAACGGGACGCCGTAACGACACGCAGCAGCGAATTGAAGGCGGCTGCTGCAGCCCCGCCCGCCCGACTCTGCCACAGCCGCAGGAGCACCAAGAGCAGCAGCAGCAGTAATGGGAGCAGCAGCACCAGTAATCGGAGCAGCGGCAGCAGTTACGGGAGCTGCAGTAGCAGTGGTGGTAGCAGTAGCAACAGTAATGGGAACAAAGGCAGCAGTAGCAGTAGCGGCGGCAGTGGCAACAGTAATGGCAGCAGCAGGAACAGCTGCAGCAGCAGCATCAGCGCGGGGGACGCAGAGGTTTTTTTGCAGCAGCCACGAGCGCACATTATAGTGCCGTGGGGAGGTAGTGGCGCTGCACACGGCCACAAAAAGAGAAGCAACAAGTTCTCTGAAGAAACCACGGGCAGCAAATTGTACGGCCTACCAGCCTTCGCAACTTCCCAGGCGTCATTGTCGTTAAGAGGAGGCCGTCCCTGGTGTCTCCGTGCTGCCTCCTCCGCTGGTCCCGCTCTCCCTGCTGCCTGTTATAATATGCCACTTCTCTGCTGGTCTTGTTGGGGAGGCTGCTGCTCCTATCTTGGTGACGCCACTTCTCTGGCTGCTGCTGCCGCCGTTAGTTCTGCTGCAGCTGATGTTTCTGGGCTGCCACTACGGCCCCTGCTTTGCTGCTGCTAACACGTGCTGCTTGGGCAAAAATTACGCGCCTGCACAGCAGTCGAAGCTGCTGCGCTGAAGCTGCAGGGCAGCTGCTTCAAACTAATCTAGTGGGGGCGGCGGCTGCTGCAGTACCGGCTACCGGCGAAACAGACGGCAGCGCCCCACAAAGGATAGTGGGAAGCATTTACGTTGTAACACCCGTTTCTGCGCCGCTACTGCTGTTTTGGTGTTGCTCCGGCTGCCGCTCTCCTCGCTGCTGCTGCACTTGCCGCTGTTGCTTGTCTTGCCGCTGCTGCTGCTGCTGCAGCATCCGTGTTCCCGCTGTCGATGCTGCTGGCGGATGGGTGCAGAAAACGGCTGACGCGCCGCTGGGGAAGCGCTCTGTGCTTCAGCTGAACTGGGCTGCAGGTGCCCCCGTCGTTACGGAGCCGCTGCTGGTGACGCTCCCGTGCTATTGCTGCGGCCGTGCCCGTTATCTGCTGCCGGAAAGAGTGAGAAAACACCGCTCCGTACAGTTGGGGTCCACGACGTTGCGGCCTCGAGAATACCGCCGCTGTATTCTTAAATGAAAGGTAAGGTAGGGAAAGCGACAAGGAAGGAAGGTGGAGAAACGTAAATGGGAGCCGAGCACGGCGAGGACGGAGAGAAAAAGACCGTCGAGAAGAGGCCGCCGGTACACCGCGACGCTTGCTCGCGCTGTCCCAGCGACATTGACGACGAAACGACAAAACAAAGAGAAAACGACACCGCTCGAAGCAGCGTCAGAACTTTTCTGACTAGGTGAACGGAGAAGGGAAGTTATTCCGTAGTGCTGCACTGCTGGAGTCGTGTTGGTACTGCTGCTCGTGCAGTTCGTGTGGACTGACTACTGCAGTCGCTGCTTGTTGTCGTGTCACACTGGTCCTCCTCCCAGTGCTGCTGTTCTCCGACCCCTTTGTGCACGCTTGTAGTCTTGACGTGTCCCCTCAAAAGCCAAATGCGTGCGAGAATGCAGAAATGGTGTGTAAAATTCATGTACACGCTTGCCGATGTGCAGAATTGACGTACACGCTTGCCACCTGCGGGTGCCGGTGTGGCGGCGCAACCCCCGGAGCCCCGGCATGGCTACTGCCGCTGCCACTGCGGCTCCTGGTGCTGCGTATGTGCTGCTGCTGCCTGTTGCCGGTACTGTGCGGCGCTGCTCTTGGCACTACCGCTACGCGTCACCACAGCCGAACAGAAGAAACCGACAGTCACCACACTCTCCCCCCCGTATAATACCTCTACGCAGAACGCAGCAACAGCGACGGCGGCAGGAACGGCAGCAGCACCGGCAGCCGCTGCTACACAATAGATGCAGCAGCTGCTGAGCAACAGCAGCAAAGGACCGGCAAAAGCAGTAGCACTGACGACAGCAGGTCCGCAGACGGCTCCCAGCAACAGCAAACTGCTGGGCTACGTATGGACGCTTTATGTAGCTCCTGCAGCAGTAGCAGCTGGCAGCAACAACCGACCACGCCGCTTTGCAGCGGAGAATCGTTGCTTCCGCCGGCTCAGCACGGACGGAAGAGACGGCACTCCACTGTTAAACGTCTGATTCATCCGTCCATCAACCATTTGCGCTTTACAGCGGGACCAGCATTGCAGCCGAACCCCGCTCCTCCTGGTAGAGAACAGCTGCTCCCACCGCTGCTGGTTCTTCTGTGCAAAGAGAAGCGCTGCTGGCTGCTCCTGGTGGCGTCCGTTCAAAGCGCTGCAGCGGCTGCTGCTGCTGCTGCCAAGATCATCTTGCTGCCACCGCTGCCGGTGCTGCTGCTGATGGGCACACCTGCTGCCACCATCGCAGCTGCTGGAGCTTCTCGTGTCTTTCTTCCCCTCCTATAGTAGCTCTACACGCTGCTGCTGCTGCTGCTGGAAGATGCTGCTGCTGGAAGGTGCTGCCGCTGGTGCTAGCCAGTGCAGTGCGCTTTTTCCTGGTAACGCTGGTACGGGAATCGGGTGTGTTTGTGGGTGAGAATACCAGTAGAAGCTGTGCGAGCGTTCACCCGCCACTGTTCAAGCCATTTTGTCAAACGCGCTCCGCGTACATGGTGTCTGGATCTTGAGCTTTATATACACACGCGTGCATACGCAGTACTGTAGGGATGTGTACAAACACACCAGCGTGAAGCGACTTACTTGGGATGTACATGCGTATATATTATGTATACATGTCAGGTGACAGAGACTTACAAACAGTCAGAACGTACGCACACGGGACAGAACGGTGCGCACCTACGTAAATGTGCCCCGGTGACAGTATTATCGATACACGCACACGAATATGGAGGAATAGACCAACGCACGTGTGACTACGTACGCGCCCGCCCACATGCGGGACCGCACGCATGTGTGAACCGTATATGGGGGTGAGTACATTCGTCTGCATGTTCATACCCGTACCGGTGCGGCATCAACACAACACCGTACATGCACACTGAGGGCTAGTTATCATCTGTAAGTGTTCTCTTGCGTGGGCTTTGGCGTAGATATGCTTCCTCCAAGCGAAAAGACAGGCTCAAACGTGTTCATTCACGCGGGCTGACACCAACATTCTCCGCATATGTTGTCCGCACGTATACCACATCTACAGAATTGCGTACACATGCGTATGTGTATCCACGGAGACATTGCACACAGAATTATATACGTGGATAAGGTAGTGCTGTCCCATAATAAGCGCGCTACTACGTGTAAACATGCAGAGGCAGCTGTCCTCCATGCCACCTGCAGGGTATCTTCTAGTCTTCGTATTTTCGTAAGCGAATTCGTGACTGCTTCGTCGAATAATGTGTCACTGTCAAATGCCGCGGTGCTCCCACCGTGTCTTGTTGTTCCCTGCCAGATGCCTCTTTTGTGCTGATGTGTGCACACATACATCTTGACCCCGTGGATGCGTATATTTTTTGAGATGTTTTGATGTGTGTACAGCTTTACACAAGCTACATTCAGTGTAGCGCATCTACGTTACAGAAGGCAGAGCACACAGCGTGTCCACGTTTCTGCTACCGTACAGTGGCGACTTCTCAGGCAGAGACAGATTTCACACGGTAAAACGAAAGTGCTGCTACGAGGAAGCGGCCGTAGCTCTGCACGAAGGTGTACGTCAGCAAAACCAGCAGCCGCACCAAGCCACAAAAGCTTTCTCCGGGCTGCAGTGACAGCAGCAGCAGCAACAGCAGCATCTTGAAAGGGCCGTTAACGGGGCCGTAAGTGTCGCTTTTGCAAGCAGCGAAATCCACCAGTCAACCCCCTCAGGCAACAGAAACAGCCGGACAACTGGGGCGACTCAGTGAAGACAGCAACAGCAACGCTGCATATACTACTCCACCTCACAAAGCATTTTAAAAATTCCTCAGAGGACGCTTCACTCTCGCAACATCAGTTTCGCTTCACATCGTGGGCAGCAGTAGCAATGTATTGCAAGGTACTCGCGAGAATAGCAGCAGCTGAGCCGCTAACGCAAGGAGGACAGGAGCTTAAGTGAAATATTCTAACCAGATGGAAGAATAGCTTTCCTCACGAATTTCAACAGTCAAGGCAGCAGCAGTAATACCGGTCAGCCTTCTCAGGAGGCAGCAGCCACGAACAAGGCTGTGTGCTTAGGGCACGGAGGCAGCAGCGGCACGTGCGACGTTTGACAAGTAGCAGCGCCATCAGCGCTTCAATGACAATACCAGAAAGCACCTTTGCTGTGGTCCACAGGGGATTCATCCCGATAAGCCGCAGCTGGCTCTGCAGCAGCGGCAGGCGGTGGTACTTCGCTAACTACACATATGCACTAGCGGCGCCACCACCCCTCTTCCTTCTCCTCCTCCTCCTCAGCAGCAGCAGCAACAGCGAGGAACTACGATCTGTGTGACTGCCAGCGGCGAGTAGGGCAGAATCCGCAGCAGGTGGAGCTGCACGCCGGAAGAAAAAGCCATACGACGCGCAAAGGCGAGCAGGTCAGTTTGGCGCAATTGTAGCATTGAGGAGGCGTTTCACAAATGCGTCCTACTCGCTGTATTGAAGACTCGTGACGCCCTCTTTTACGAGTGACACCCACGAGTGAACTCAGCTGCGTGTGACGTAGCCGATCATGTGGTGTATAGATCCTTGCCGTCTCCGGCACAATTACGTAGTAGTACAATATCATATGTACGTCTTCAGTTCCCTCTGTAAAGCGCCACGGTTGTATGTGTAGAACCTTCCAAAACAGCATTTTCTTCCGCTGTGCGCGCGCAACTGGGCTGACGTGAGTTTGGATTGTGCGTGAATCCACCTATATATATATGAAATATTTATAAGTGATTATCCTCGATGAGCACGTGGTCGTCCGTATAGTGCTGCCGCTCTTGGAAAGGACATCGGACACGGTAGCATAAGGTCCCCCTTAACGAAGAAAACGTGCTCTAACCTCAAGACATCATAGTGTACTTTTCTAAGGCGTCACCGTCTCGTTCCCCGTGTACGACGTTTCCAGTGGCCTCGGAAGGTGAGTTGATTCACGTAGCAGGCCGCCGCTAGGTGGCCCGCTCTGCTTATCCTTCTGCGGGATTCTTTATCCGATCCTCTAGTGAAGCCCCTGGGCACGGCATTAATCGTCGGCGTATTCGGCTAGAATTTGTCACGTTTAAGAGAGCTGCGTGGCTTTGTCCGTAGCCATATCCCTTCAATTCTTCGACTGCGCGAATTCAACCGTCTGCGACGGTCCATGCGATTGCCTTTTCTGTTATTTGTGTCCCTGCTGCTGGTGTTGACGCCTCAGATGTACGCAGTGGCATTCCGGTGTAGTTTGGTGTCGTTTTGTGTTGCTATTAGAGTTGCGGATAAGGACCGTCGCATAACCTCCTGATGTCTCTGTTGTTTAACGTAGCATTCATTTGCCCTGCATCTTTCACACGCTGCTGTAGCCTGTGGCCTTTAAGATGATATCTCGGCTTGTATACCTTTTGAAGCGTTGCCTGTACTGCTTCTATCCTGATTACTGCTGGCGGTGTGTGCGTGCTCCATCTGCGGGGTATCTGCGACCGCGTTAGTGCACCACGAGACACTCCGCCAAGTTGTCTGTCTGCGTCTCGACCAGCCGCTGAGCCTCGTGAGGTCTCCCCCCGCGAAGTGTGCTGGTCCCACAACAGACTAGGCGTAGCAGCATTTTTTGTGGCTTCTTTCAGACAATAAGTGGGCGCCTGCTTGTAAAGGACTTTCTTTCCAAGCATGTCAATTATCGCATGTTCGCTCAGTGAACCCCGCCTCCCGTAGCAGCGTCACGCCCAGTAACAAGATGTGGGGTGCTCGGCGGATTACACTTTTGAGAGTTTTGCGAAGAGCACTTTTCCGTCTCTACCCCGTGACAGCGTTAGCATCGAACTGCGGTGGAGCAGACTATTTTCTTCAGTTGGCTGATGATACGCTTGTGGGTTCTTGTCTGCAGCGTTGACTAGTGTGTGTGTGTACTCGAAGACAAAAAGTCTGTGTTCTCTGTAGCTGTGTGTGCGCATGAGATAGCGTGCTTTCCCCCGATTTTTTGCTCGAAGCAGCTGTTCGAAAAGATGACTTCTTTGCAGGATGGAGTGACGGTGCGCGCGTGGCTCAACGCCGCACTCCTCGTGCAGTGGAGCGGGTAGACGTCAAATTTAAGAAACGCAATCACCCACTGCCCTCTCGTACAACTATGTACGATATGTAGTCTTCCTCCCCAGCTTAGCGCCCCGATTCCATTGTATGGCCGCCGGTGATGTCCCCTTTCCATGTTGCGTCTGCTGCCCGAACAGCAGGGACAGAGGCAGCGGTCCAAAAAGTAGCAGCAGCGGCTGTCCTGGCGTCACAGCTGCATTCAAGCGGAGGCGCAGCGACGGACGCACCCACAGGTGCGGAACACGCTGAAGCCATAACTGCTGCAAAGAGAAGATCTTTTCCATTTATAGGAAATGTACCAACAACTGCCGGTGACGTCCATGCTGCCGGTGCTGTTGCCCCTGCTCCATCTAGACATCTGGCCCGTGGTGTCCGCGCAGCACGTGCAAGTGCAGCAGCACGACAGTCTGCAGAGCGCACACGTAGTACCAGGCGTCAGGAGCGTGTTTGGCGAGGGCTGGCTTTTGCAGTTCTTGCTGCGGCAGCTCGGGGACCGGCCGAAAGCTCATTAACGCCCAATTTCCACACCTTCATTCCCTCTGCAGTGCAGGTGCGGTCGACACCATCTGCTGCTTATCTGAAGCGTGGTCTTGCGTGCGCCCTTTCTGCGGGAATCTTCACCCGCAGCTCTTACGTGTCTCTTGCCGACGACTGCATCGAACCTTTCCTCAGAACACATCGGCACCAGAGAACTTCGTTATTTATGCACAGGAGAAGGCAGCATCGTCAGCAGGAACACCGGCTGTCGCTCACGGAATGCCCGCGAGCTCTCCGTAACGTCGAGCGAGATCCAGAAGCCCATCGACCAATTGTGAGTCCCAGAGGTTTTTTGTCTTACCCTCAAGTCGCCAACAGTAGCAACACCAACAGTGCCCATGTCGACAGCCCCACCAGCAGCACTGAGACGGCCAGAAGCTTCATCGGGAGCTGTACTTTCCCGAACAACAACCTTGTCACCAGCAACTGTAGGCGTACACATGTGATGGGTTTTTTAACGGTAGCGTTGCACACAGCAGAGACAGCAGCTATCAGAAGGCTGAGGGGCTTACGCTACGTCACTGAAACTTCACGGGATGCGGCTGAGGGACCAGTAGCCGCCAGGAGTAGCACCGACAAGAAGGCAAGTAATTTAACAGTACGTGTAGCTACCTTGTGTACGAAAACAGTATCCGAATCTTCTGCGCGGGGCGCGACAGCACCACTGCCAGCAATGGCAAACGCAGTAGGGAACATGGCAGCAAAAGCAAGGGCAGCCGCGGCCGACTTACGTCCTGCGGCCGTACTCTTCTCGCCGCCGTTTCCACGCGCTGTACCGCTCGCCTACGAAATCATAGAGCCTGCAAAGCCCCACAAGAAGCAGGAACAGGCGACCCGCCAACAGCCCCAGAGTGAACTACTGCTGCCCTGCTCGAAAATCGCTGGTGCTGGGACAGGCACGAGCGCAGGCAAGACTGCAGGAACTGCAGGGGCAGGAGAACCACCAGACGCTGCGGTGGCAAACAAAGCAGTGGGTACTGCAGCGGCAAGAAAAGGGGAAGAAAGCCACGTCTACCCACTGGTGGTGGTTCTTCATGGTATGTTTCACTGTCGTGACAATATGAAGGCGTTGTGCGCGCGGCTGGACGCAGAGAAGGTCGTTGCGGCTGACTTGCGCAACCACGGAGACTCTCCGTTCACACGGACGATGTTCATGCAAGATATGGCTGCCGATGTACTCCTCCTGCTACAACACCTGCGTAAGCGCTTTCCTCACATATCCCGCTGCTTCCTTGTTGGACATAGCCTCGGTGGACAAGTGGCCATGGCTGCAGCCATCCGCAGCTGGTACGCAAGTGCAGCAGCAACAGCAGGGCAGCGCCGCTCAGGTGCTGAAGAATTTCACGAAATGCAAGGAGCAGCAGCACAAGACAAGGCTCTAATGCGTGTGGAAGGGGTCGTAACGCTGGACATATGTCCTGTAAATTATTACCGATGGCCTCTGCCATCAGCTGGGAATGGTCAGCAGAATGTGCGCGATTTGGTGGAGCTTGTTGGAAATCTAGATTTGCGAGAACTCGAGGAGCAGCTGCGGCAGCAGCGGGAGCTGCATCACCACAAAGACAACGAAAGTTCCTACTGGCAGGCAGCTCTAAGCGCGCAGGCGGATACCTCCTGGAAGGACTGTCGTTCTCGCTCGTTGCTCGCGCTGCTGGTTGAAGACACCGTAGAGGAGGTAGACAGGACGACCCGCAGCGTCCACAACGGGAAGCTGTGTAAGGACGGAGCGACGCAGTCAACCGTCCAGCAGCAACCGTGTAGGGAGCATAGTACCTCAAAGACAGAAGATACAAAGATGAGGCAGCAAAAAGACGAGAGAAGGCAAGCAACGATAAAAGAAGAAACATGTGCTTCGACCAAGAAATGTAGACTGCGCTGGCGCATGAACATTCAGTCTCTCCGAGATTCTTTTCGCAGTGAGACTCTGAAGTGGGACGTGCCTCTCCCTGTTCAAGGTTCTGATACTGCTGCTGCCGCTGCTGCTGGTGCTGTCACCGAGCCTCCTAATGGCAACCTCTCGTCGCCCAGAGCCGCTCTGCCAACTGCTGCTGCTGGGAGAGCCGCTGTTGACCTTGACGTTGCTGGTTTGCCTGGGGATGAGCAGGCGGTAGAGTTCATGGAGAGAGAATATGAGTCGGTGGCAGGGTTTAAGGAGCCCCCCCCAGGAGCTAATTTTGGCACCGATAGGCCGATGTTAGTCTTGCGTGGAAGTCACTCTCCCTGGGTAGATGTTGACCGACACTGGAAGGATGTAACTGCATTCTTCCCGTCTGCGCAGCTGCAAACGGTTCCAGCGGCTGGTCACGCTGTGCACGGTGATCAGCTTGAGACCACCGCTGCAGCTATCAACGGCCTTCTCCGAAGTGAAATGCAGAAGAATGCGGCGCAGCATTAATATCTTTTGTCGTGTAAGAGGTACACAGGCAGACTTATATCTGGATACGTTTAGGTTTACATGATTAAATGTGTACATACTCTTTATATATAGATGTAATATGTACGTAGAGATATACTGTTATCAAAGACAGGGTCGCGCAAGTCGTTCACACTTGGGTGTAGAGCTGGCGTGGTAGCGACGTCCGTAAGCATCACCACTTGGACACAATTCTAAATCTTCACTCCTTGTATTACTATGTTGTGTTGATGGAAGTGTCTTCCAGTATAGGATGGGGTGTGAATCGTGCACCATGGTTGTAAGCAGACTCCGCATGGCCTGCATGTAGATAACGTGTAACGCTCAATCGTGGGGTCGGGCACGTATCGAGACTCATGCCGTCAGCGCGCAGGTCTCATGCATCAAAGCCATGGAGGTAGACGTGTATGTAATGATGTGTTCCACGTGGGGAAAGAATTATGCGTGCGTTGGCGCGCGCGTTAAAACTCTGTACACATGGAAATATCTGTGCTTGCTCATGTTACCAGACAACGTGTACCTGCTATTTATGCCACTTACATGTGCGTGTATGCATCAACAAGCGTGTGTCTGCATAGGGTCGGTCTGCACATGCACCGATGCATACACCATTTATATACATGTGCATATGGTGTACACTGGTGAATCCATACACCTGCATGCATAAGCGGGAGCGCTAGAATACACACTGGAGCGGGCCAGGGAAAAGCCTGGTACTAGGCGCAACGGCAGGTGTCGCGTATTTACCGCCTATGCAGTCCCACTGGGACTCGATCATGATGAATGAAATCCGCCCAGAACAACGCACACGAAGAGCGCGTAACTGCATCTTTTTGGTCGACATGCGTTTTTTCAAGCATGGCACCACTTCCTGCACACTCCATTAGCACCTTCATTAATCCGCGTTTGCCGGGATGCTTCACGCCGCAGAAAGTGGGAAGCACGTCTGGATTAAGCATCAATTAAAATGAAGCACACAGCAGAGAAGGCACGCCCAACCGCATTCACGTAAGGAACAGTAGCTGCAGCATGGTCCACGTCGAAAAGCAGAAGTAACAGTCTGTGCGCGCATAGACTTGTTGTCTCGTGCCTTGTATACGCTACGAGTCTGGACACGGACTGAATACTGTCGTAACGGTGGATCTCGACCTTACTGCCGTAGAATGAAATATGTAATTCAGTATATCCATCCGTGTGCGTAGCCTGAACACGGTACACGACCGACGTATTTTCTGGAATAAAGCAACAGGAGACAGGTGTCCGTCTCCTCGTTGTAGACGCGTTCTACTGCAGAAGACGTAAAGGCTAATAATCTTAAGCGCTCTTCATTCTCCTGTGATCCTCATTATCAAAGTTGGAGCCCATGCAAGTTTACTGCTGTTTACTGCACATCCCTTTCTGTTGCTAGGACACACGGGGCGCAAGGCCTCACCGTGTCGCCTGCCCACCGATGCGGCTGCTGCTGCTAATCCTTCTCACGCTGTTACTGGTTTTGCCGCACTCTGAGTTGCTGCACTGCGCCACTGGAAGTTATGGTTTATGAAACCACTGGGCGTGGTCTTGCGGTTTATATCGCTGCTTCGGCTGCTTTCCTCGCTTCTGCTCTTCTGCTTCTGCCGTTGTTGCTATTTTCAAAAGAACTGCTATCCGAGGGTCAACAGCTTTGCCAGACATAATTCCGTCAATTCGGCGACCCAAGCACTCGTAGGCGTGCGTATTCTGGACTTTTCCGCCTGTTACTACTGTGTGTACTGAGAATGCTCGGTTCTACCGGAAGACGCAGAACTATTTCCTCGGGGACTGCTATCAGGATGCGTGTAGCCGTCCTAACAAAACGCATTACGTGTACACACGCAGACTGTGTATGTCACACCGCAGGAACGACTTCTTCACGTGCTTAGCTAATTCATACAGATATCTAGTTTCCCTTGCGAACCCTACACCTGACGGTAACAGCCTTAATATTAAGTAGAATATGCCTTCAGTACCAGCTGACACACCTTCTCGCAATTGGGACGCCACTGTTTATGACCACACCCTCTCTGTGTAACCTGTAAAGCTCCCGTACTATTGTGTGCGTGCCGCTCTTCCTAATCACCCACCGCAGGACCTTTCTCTTATCGGCTACGAAATCTCTACTGCCGAGTCCTGTCGTTGCAGCAGAGCGTCTCTGCTGTTCAGTACATGACAGATCTGATACGCGGAGGCCTCTCCGGAAGAGAGTGGCTTCCGAAACACAAGGCGATGGAGGACCTAGCGGCGGCCTGTACACGATTACACACGTTCACTTGGCAAGAAGCTGTCATGAGTTTTTCATCAGAAATATCCTACGCTTCATTCAAGGGCAAGATAGTGTACCATGTGCATGCCCCTTTTCTTCGTGTATTGCTAATTAAGTGGCCAACTGTAATCATTAATAAACGCCATTATGCGGCCTTCACCTTTAAGTAAATGTTGTTCTGTCTATTGCGTATAAGACATTAGCCATTGAGAGTAAGGGATAGCAAAGCCAGTCTACCCCGATGCGCCCACTTATGCTTATGCACCCACGCTGTTTACATTGTGACGTCGTCGGATCGTCTCCCTCCTCTGTGACGATGAGTACGGAAGCATATGAGAGAGCGGTTGGGTGGTACACATCGCAGTAGTGCACAAGAGCTTCTCACTGCACAGCTTATGATTCGCTTTCCTACGGGCCACATACAGCAGTGTACGCGGCTACCGGGGTGACGAGAAGAGCGAGTAACGCCAGGAAAACTGACTGACGTTGTCCAGGGATGTGGAAATGAAACAAAAGTGACAACAATGAAAGTGGAGGAACTTGCGCAAATTATCGTAAGATGGAGCTTCAATTTCGTGATATACATTGCCACAGGTCCACGTTCTCCACACCAGTCTGTAGCTGCACAGCACGGGCGACCTCCATGTCCGCTACTTACAAGCAACACAGCACCACATATGTGTACCCTCCACAGCGGTCACGGCCCCACTCTACAGGCCTATACACGCGGGAATCAGCATCCTTGTAGTGCCGCATAGTCATCAGACAGCACCGGTACTGTACTAGACGCACAGGCGTACGTGCAGCACCATAGGAGTTTCCAGACACATTTTGAGAGCCTGGAAGCATTGAGACGCCCGTAGCGTCCGCTAGAGCAGCACTAGCGCACCACGTGGAGAAGCAGTATCAACCGGACCCTACAGCGGTGACGTGCGAGCCACGGCTGCATTACAAGCCACACCAGATCCCGCAATCGCACCAGCGGAAGTACAGCAGCTGCCGCTACAGCCGCAGCGATATCTAGCATCGCAGTAACTGTCCTGTAAATACAGCTGCTCGCTTTCCATTAAGTGTATAAAGCAGGGTGACATCGTTATTATGAGCAGTGATTTGTCTTCCGGAAGCATAGTCAAGAACCTGGAAGCCACAAGTGGTGCACCTACGGCTCAATGCAGTGCTGCCGAGGGAGCACTCACGCAAAAACCAACGCACTCAGCACCCAGCTCTTGTTGTATAGCTGGAACAGCAGTGACAGCAGCACGCAGAAAGCAGCCTTAAACTCATCAAGTCGACCACGTAGATATCTGCGGCAGTTCACATATACTTAGAATATATGCGTACGTATATATGAGTGAGTACGAGTGAGGTCCATAATGTCCGCACTGACAGGAACACCATCACCACAGGTAAAAGGACGGAACACAACAACCGGAGGACTTACCGCAGCAGTACCGGTTGTCATTTAGTATCTACACGAACGCACTCATCACCAGCAGACCCGGAAAGCGCGTATACCTTTTTTGGGAGGACATGCGGCAGCAGGACGTTAGCAGCTGCTGATGCAGCACGGGCACCTGGAACAGGGGCGATAAGGCTCATCAGCAGTATGAACAGAAATTAGGTCAGGAGGACACCAAATAGCAGAACCACATTGCTGCTGCCATATGCGGAAGGGCGTCACCGGCAGCCGCACCACCAAGATGGCGTCACCACAACTGCTGCAAAAGAAGCCCTCCCAGCGCCTAACAGACGCAGAAGGGGCAGAAGCCGGGATGTGAAAAGTATTAGCGTGCTAATGGCCACCCGCGACAGGACGTTCAGCCGCAGAAGCAGCAGCAGAGCAGAAGGAGAAGTATCAGGAGGAGGAGGAGCAGCAGCAGAAGCAGGAGCACCAACCTCACCAGCAGAACAAGGATGTGCAACGGGAAGTGCAACAGTCCATGCAAAAAAAACAGTGGGTGCCAGCGGCAGCAGAGAGGACAGCAGGTCGAGCACCTAAAGACCCACTAGCACAACGAGGACGAAGAGAACCAGCAGAGTCGACTGCAATAGAAGCGAGAGGAGGGTGACGCCTGTAGCCTGACGGCGGCTTCTGCGTGCATGCTGCCACAGATAACGTTGAGATCCAATCGTGACGGCACGCAATTGTGTGGCCCCTCAGTGCATAACGCTACATCTCACCTCCATAATCGTACATAATGTTTTCCTGGAATTCGCTAAGCATCCCTTCTGACGGGGTTTTCCGTTTTCCACGGCGTCTTTATGAGTTCTAGCATTCCAAGCGTGTCCGTATCGAGTTCGATTGTGGCTATATCACCTGTTTACTCGCCGATCGCCTGCCAGTTACATAGAAGTCTTGAGGAGACATTCAGTGTATTTCCCATACTTACACAGTGTCACGTCCCTTGTTCTCGTGAGAGCAAGAGCAGTTAGTATACAAGCAGTCGCCGACGATATGACCGTGTTCCCGCTAGCTCGTTTTTACACGCACGGAAGTATAACACTTCAAATTCCCGGCTTGCGTGAGGAGTACGACGGATTGATTTACACGCATCCGCGGGCGACGTGATTATTTCTGCGCGCTCGTATCTGACTCGCTGCACAGCACACGTGGCTTTGTTTTCTTTTGATGTGTGTCTTCTTTTAGATAGAAGAACGCCTCTTCGTTCCATGTCCAGTGAATCGTACCATTGTATTGACGAGGTTTTACGCATGGGAGTCATTTTTCTGAATCATTGCTCGTGTAAGTCATCCCGGTTTTATTCGATCCTCGTTTTCGGGCTCGCATACCCACTCACTGATTCATCCTCTTCCGTTACTACAGCCGGTATTTCATCATCATTATACAGCCCTTCATTGGACTCTGTACGCTGAACTCGCTTTGATGCTTCGAGCACCTCCACACAAGACGCGGTTCCTCTCTCGTCTTCGCCTCTACCTTTACACCTGCTTGAACTCAGTTAGCTGGCACGTTCACCGCTGCTTATTTCTGTGCGTGAAATGTATCCCTCTTTCTCGTAGGGTTGTAGTGCGCGCTGCACCGCAGTTTCTTGGAGTATCTCCCGTACGTAAAAACTCAGGATGTCCCGTTACCTATGGACTTCCTGCCACTGCGTATACAGCGCACGGAGCGGTAGTCTCTTTCCTTGTGCATTGTGCTTTTTCCTGATGAGAGTTAGTGAACGCCGGCTGTCTACGTCTTCGTATCTGGTGACTCAACGGAGCTGCAACGTTCTCTCTTCGTATCAGGGACTGCTTTTGAGGACGTTTTACCAGAGCGTTCTCCGTCTCCCTCTCTCCACCTGTTGGTGCTTCGCAGTGAAACGCGACAGGGGAAACCGTAGACTTGTCGGTTTCGCCTCTCGTTAACGTTGTTAACGTTTGCAAAAACGGAAGAATCTCCTTTTTTTTTCTCCGTTCTGTTTACTCTACCATCTTCGGATTCGTTATACCCAGTCAATTCCTTGCGCAAGAACTGTACTGCGACTTTCTTCTCCACTTTTAATGCCTTTTGTGCCCGCGCCTGAATTTTGGATATTACGTAGTCATCAATATGGTTTTTCGTGGATGCACACATGGATGCATATTTTTGTTTACTCGTATGAAACCCTGCACCCCTCTGTGTTTTCAAGTTTAAAAGCAACCAGCAACGCAGAAGTGACAAACATTTAACTTAAGTTTTCGCACGTACTTTTCCACGTTCAACGGCGTACTTGTACTGCAGAGAACGTGTTGTCTTCGTCCGTCGTGCCTCCTTCAAGTACGAAAGAGCTTTTCCTCGTAATCTCCGCTCAGCTGTATCTTATTTGGTCTCTCCCCCGTCCTTTTCCAGAAGCAAGAGCATACGAACACACACGTGCACACATACCTACACGTCCATACACACGTACTCACACCAGCATCGAGCCCCTACATGTATATATATGTATACACGTATATATATATGGTTTACGCATGTAAGTACCTCCTGGTGTGTACACGTGTTTGCGTACACGTATACGTACTTGCTCTCCAATACACGTATACATATACACAAATAAACATTAATGCGTGCACGTGTGCATGTGTGTGTGGGCTCAGCGCGCTTTCGTCCTTCGATCTTCCCCTTACCTGAGGGCGTCTATCCTGAACTATAGTGTGTCTCGTCTCTCGCTCACTATGATTCTTTCCGTCTTTCTCTCTACGTGCTGTTGCACCTACTGAAGCGCCTGCCTAGAGAGAGATACGCTCCTGCGGAGCCCTGTACAACTTTTTACATGTGAAGTTGCCGCGTGGATGAGGAGGTCGCCGCTGCCGCTGCGCGTGATACCACGTGAGATAGTCTTTCCTCACAAGTGCAAGGAAATAGCGGAAAACAGGCATATGTGAGTACACCGTGCTGCCCGACACTCCGCGTATTTACCCGTAAGTCCCTTTGCACCTCTCTCCATAAAAACAGCGCTCAATACAGATGTAGTTGACGGGCCACACATATAGAAACAGAGCCAGGGCGTCGATCTCCTACTATAGCAACAATGCCTACTACGGTTTGACCCCCGCACGTGCGTGCGTCTTCTGTTCACATTCTCGTGTACGTGCGTGAACGTACATATCTGTGTGTATCTGTATCTACTTGTGTATATCCTATTTACTCATACACTTGCCTACCAAAAAAACTGCACACAACAAGGGGTGAAAAAGGCAGCTCATGAATGCGTTTGCTGGTAGCAGCGACCTTCCGCTCAATGTCGAACGGCCTTGTACTTTCAGTGCGTTCAGAAGTCCACGCTCTTCATACGCAATTACTTCTTTCCTCTCCAACATATATGTGCGTACGTGCTTCCTGCTATTTGCAGAAGGAGGTCATCATGTCTTCTACACCCATGTAGAACCCTCTTCATTATGTACGTCTATATACGTGTACACATGTACGCATACCGTCCTACGGATATGTGTACATATACGTGTAGGTACGTACTCGCTCCTTTTCTAACTAGGGGCATTGCTGCAATTAAATATCCTGTCATACATACCTATACATCCTGTCGGTTGTATACATACATACATATATATATATGTATATATGTATATATACTCTTATATGTGTGCATATACCTATACACATGTGTATGTGTATTGCTTTGACGTACACGTTTATATATATAAATACGTGCATAATACATAGTACATACACATACACATACTGCCTCCATGACACATATATATGTATATATATAGAAAGTCACCAGTATGCCTGTATATAAATAGGTACACATTCTTGATCATAACCCCCTCCCCGTATCTGTTCTTGAGCGGCGCTGTTGCTGCAGCTTCTACTTCTGTCTCGAGTGACTTCGTATGAACGGCGCTGCTGCTGCTGCTACTGCGACAGGCACCGCCCGAGACGAGCGCATGCGTTGGTGCTCCTGCTGCGGTGCCCAGAAAGACGTTGTCAGGCCCTCCTTGTACATCTGCTGCTGTAGTTGTTTCTGTTGCCCCTGCCCTGCTGCGTCTGCGTCGATTCGTAGGGTGCTGCTGCTGTATGCGCTGGCCCCGAGACGGCTCTGTCCACGTTGTTGCCTTGCCTTCGAGGCAGGTGGGGAGGGCTGAGACGGTTTTCTTGGAGTGTGTGCCGCTGCAAACAGCGCCTTCGTCGTGTTACTGCTGTTGTTGCTGCTGCAGCGCTTCTCATGCTGCATGGCTCCTGGTGTGTCTGCGTCGGCTTGTCTGGCGGCCCTGCTGCTGCGGCTGTCTCGCCTTCTGTCGCGGCCCTCTTGCAACTGCTACGGTTAGTGTGCTAGACCTATTTCATCTGCACGGCTGCGGTGCCGCTACACTCTCTTTTTGCTCCTGATCTGCCAAAAGGTGTCTCTACCGTTTCTCTGCTGGTGGTGCTGCTGCTGCTGACGTGCTGTTACAACTGCAGTGTTGCCGGCAGCTGCTACTGTACTTTGTCGTGGCTGTTGCTTCATGCGTCACTTGAGCTGACGACTCTTACTCCCGCAGCTGCGCCTGGTTCTCCCTTTATTTCCTCTGTCTCTCTGTCTTCTCTTTATGCGTCGTCATCTCTCGCGCAGCACTGGTGTGCAGTGTTTCTACGCGTTACAGCCCTCTACGTCCTGCTGTTGTCGCCATTCTTCCACCGCTGCTGATTTCTCTCTACCGTCACTGCCATTGCCTGCGGCTGTTACCCCGTCTCTGTTGCTGTGCCACTCGTCCTGCTGTTGTCTCGCGACTCACGCTGCTGTTAACCGTCCACTGCTACTGCTGGTAGTAACCGTGCACTGCTGCAGCTGCTGCTACTGTTATTTAACCCTTACTGTTGCTGCTGCTGCTGTTTCTCTGTACAGCAGTCCTGTTGCTGCTGCTCCTGCAGCCTTGATCTGTGCGGAAGGGAGCGTCGTGCAGCTTGTCATAGGCTTCCCCATGGCGACGGGCGGTGGACTGAGTTCGAGCGTGTTTGTTTTGGTGATAGTGGGAAAGGGAGACACGCCTCTGTACGAAGCGGATGTCTCGTCTCCGGGACAACGCGAGGACTCGCCGCATTACGACCAGTTCATCATTCACCAGGCCTTAGATGCCGTAGACGAACAGGTGTGGCAGACTCAGGCCATGTATCTGAAGAACTGCGACAGTTTTCGAGACTTCCTGGTTTCTGCGTACTGCACTGCTGGCCACACGAAGTTTCTGCTGCTGCATAAAAATCGGGGAAGCCACGAGGGCATTCGAAGTTTCTTCTCTGAGTTGCATGAACTCTACTTACGAGCCTTGCTCAATCCGTTGTATGAACCCAACGGCCTTATAACTAGCCAGTCGTTCGACACGCAAGTGAGAGCTGCTGCTAAGCGTTATTTACATTGATGACACCACTTCTGTCCTCACAAGAGGAAAATATGTTACGACTGCGGCAAAACGCAGAGACACAGACGGGCCCCGGACGACGAACACACCTCACGTCGACGCGGTTGTTTGTAAGCGGTCAGACGCCAGAAAATACGAGAGCAGAAGATACTCGCAGAGGCGTGCATGCACCGCGAATTGAATGTCTACAGGAACACGGACGTGTGTGTCTTCAAAAAAACGAGGGGGGAAATCCGCGTGTAGTACGGGTCGTCAGACAAGGTGGGGCGCGTATATGTCTCTTGTGTATACGTCTCTGGTTGTGCATATTTCAGCCAGACGTTCCGAAGCGGAGGCGTGATATATGTTCATATACGTCTACATGCCTAAACAAGGGGCGGGAGAACACGAGCCCGGACCTCTGCGTAAATATGCGTGTACTCGCATGCGATTAAGGTGGGGGAGACACGAAGTGTTGCTGATACCAGGAGATTCAAACTAATTGCAACCGATATAGCGTGCCCGTTTATATTACGTCTATCTGTTTTATGTATGTGTACACGTGTAACTTCTTTATATTGTACGTGTGCGACAGTTCTGCGTCGGTGAGTGTGACAGCATTTCGTTCAACGTTTGAGACAGTGGAGGAAAGTGTAAAAAGAAAATTTGGGACACCGTCTCGGACTCCACAGTTCAATAAATTCCGTCGTTAAACCGCGAGTTGTCGTAGTCTCATTAGAACTACAACAGGTAGTTACACGAGTAGTCGTATTACGACTAGAATTACGACTGCCACTGCTAGTGCCATAAGTACGACAACTACTAGACCAACAACTACTACCCCAAGTGTTGCTATTCTGACTTGTAGGAATGCCACTTCTTACCTGTGGTACCTTCCGTCAAAAGTCGTCATAATAAATTTGACAGTTCCGCGGGTACTTGCTTGTCAGACTTAGAGGTGAAGCACAAGGCCTTCTTTACAATATGAGGAGACCTCGAGCAAGAAGCAGGGACTGTCTCCTAGATCGACAGCAAGGAGCGGCACATGTCGTTTTCATTTAGACCCGTGTACACATCTAAGTACACACGTAATACGTGCAAATGTATGTGTATCTGTAATACGTACACGTGCGCGTGTGCACACCAGTCTGACTATACTTCTGACTAAGAAAAGAATAGGCTCACGATTTACGACTCGGGAGAGAAAAAAAGGTAGGTACAACGCGCGAGTCGATCACTCAATAAGCAGGGACTGTCTCCTAGATCGACAGCAAGGAACGGCAGATGTCGTTTTCATTTAGACACGTGTACACATTTAAGTACACACGTAATACGTGCAAATGTATGCGTATCTGTAATACGTACACGTGCGCGTGTGTACACCAGTCTGACTATACTACTGACTAAGAGAAGAATAGGCTCACGGTTTACGACTCGGGAGAGAAAAGAAGGCAGGTACAACGCGCGAGTCGATCACCTGGACGGAGACGGAAGGACCATCTCTTGAAGAAGAGATTCTGCATAATTTTGAGGTGACTTTTGGTGTCTTCTCGATCGGAGCAGCAGACATGCAAGGAGGGGCGCAGTAGGGTTTCGCGAACTAAACGTAACTGACCCTGCAACAATTCCCCTTGGCGTACATTGTATCTGTCACGAAACTGACAACGTCAACGCATGTTAAATTTCTGGGTGAATGCTAGCGCTCCCTAAACTTCCTGACAGGGAGTCGCCGCTGAGATGGACTCATCCCTACTTCGAAAAAGACTGAACGTGATAACGTAGTCGGGTGATGTGGAGAGAAAAGGGCATGGTGCGTACTGTCACGCCACACTCAGCATACGGCAGCGACAGATGCGTCCACAGCGATTATCTGATGAATAATCAATGTTGCACAACAGGCGGGGTGGGAGATGCAGCGGCAGTGGCGGCTTTGGAAGCACTGCGACATCTGCAGCAGCACACAGCGTACAGCAGCAGCCGCTGCCATAGCTGTCACTGATAATCATTAAAGAAAACGGTACCAAACGCAGCGTAGCAGCAGCCGTGGAAACAATCCTAGAGGCGTGACAGCTGTATGAGCAGCAGTTGCCGAAACACTTCGATGGGCATCAACTCCTGATGCTTTGGAACCAGTAGGCTCTCTGTAGGGCAGTAGGGTGCAGAACCTGTGTGTTTCCATGCATGAAAAGATACCGAGTCTACAATCACAAAGGACGCGCACGCGCAGCTGACTGTTATGGACAGATGTGCTGTCGCACAGTGTGTCGGCAGAATCTTACGACAGATGCATGAAGGTCGCCTCCAACGACACCATCGCACAAAAACCGAGATCCCAGAGTTCACACCTCAGACAAAGCTTCGAGCTGAGACGTATCACCGAGCATACACGCTTTCTGCGGGAAAGGCAAGTGTTGAGACTTCACAGCTTCAAAGGAACCGAAAGGACGGAGAAACCAAAAGTGGCAGTAAAGAGAAGGACGCGGTTGTCTTCTTCATTCTGACGTCGACTCACGATTCGCTTCTCTTGTCTCATAGCTTTTGCTTTCAACAAGGTCCGACTCGACACCAGTTGGGGAGTAGAGGAACAACG
The DNA here is from genome assembly GCA_000727475.1 of Sarcocystis neurona. NCBI lineage: Eukaryota > Apicomplexa > Conoidasida > Eucoccidiorida > Sarcocystidae > Sarcocystis > Sarcocystis neurona. The sequence continues at coordinate 75,988 of KL647327.1, forward strand.
TTTCGCGACATTTCACCGCCAACGGAAAACAGAAGAGAAAGGCCACGACGTGACTACAGATGCATGTGAGAACGCAGGATCGCATTTCAAGAGAGCTTGGGAGATCTTAACTGCGGATACATCAGAGTTGTTCTATCTTTGTAAGTGTGTTTCAAGACCACTTTCTGAAACTTGTTGTGAATGAATATATGGACGGATATCCAGATGCATTTCATCCAGCACGTAATGCGTAATACACATTTTCAGATACTGAGACCATTCCGGGTAATACGTGATCCGAACGGACCCGTATCTGCATGCAGTCGATGACACGTTGTGTGCACGCGTGTACGGTTCAAGGGAACATTCTCCACAACGTGGACGACGGTTCCTGCATGTTTCACCTTGACTTGGGAATTTCGTCGTACGTAGGAAGTATTACCTACGCGTCTACATTTGTCGAAACGTCACATACCCAAAACATATACGTAAGGCTTCACCTAGGTGATTACCAGGCACCTGGAACACACGTCCATATATACATATATATATATATATATATAATGTTAATGCATACATCCATCTAATTTTCACGTAGCGCCCGGTACACGCAGAGATGCGGTTACACGTGTACACGCCACCCTATAATAATACACGCGCCTGGCTGTCAACATGTGAGAAGATGGTTGAAGACGAAACATGTGTCCTATTCGACAGAAACGTCCCATCACCTGCTGAGTCACGCAGCAGTCCCTGCGTCTGACATCTGGTGGAGATGTCATTCCGTACCTACAAAGGTGAGACAAGCTACATCACATCGTACAACTTACTTTACTGTGTACACCTATGTATGTCTATCTCTGACAACGTCCACTTCTGTATTTGTATACACATATACGCATATGTGTGCATACGGATCATGTACAAACATGTGTTCGTACGCGCGTGCATGTATAAATGTGACATTGTTTCTTGCAGCGAGGGTTTGATCAACCCTGCATTCATGACTTCCCCCTCACACAACACCTTGCAATACTTCGGAGCGTTAGCTCAGGAGGTGTTCTCTCAACTCAGTAATTCTTTTTCAGTTTGTCTTACGAGAGCGCCTGCTTCACAGTAGTTCGAAATCACGGATGCATGCCGCATTAACCAGCCCGCCGGCTAAGTGCTGCTGTGTGCCGCTTGCCAATAGGAGTAACTTTTCTCGCACTCTGGGTGCAGAACTGCGTTGGACGAATGTGTCTTTTCCATGCTGGGTCGTGCGTGTGCAAACTTTTGTGGCCCTTCAAGTCAACAAGCCTACTCCTCAACGCATCACGCACACAAGCTCTGTAGATTCGGCCTGAGGGTATGTTACTCATATATATATATATATATATGTATATAGATAGATAGATACACAGACGTGCGCGTATACACATACGCATACGCTTGGACATGTGTGCAAATACAATGTGCGTACAACATGTATACATACATATATACATATATATAGAGGGAGGTTCGTGGCGACCGTTAGGGAGCCTGCTGCCCTGAAAAAAGCATATTAGTGTGGAGAACGGCGCTTACAGCTTGGGTGATGTCCACGGATAAGTGCACACTTTGTACAATAAAACCCCCCTTCAAAAATGGCCACAGATAGCGCGAAGCGCGTAGTGCCACAACGTAGGGTCGTCCGCGTTGACGAAGTTGCCACAGCACCATGCCATTTAATCCTACCCCGAGGGGTGTGTATATGCGTATATGTATCTACATGCGTACGTGCACACCGTGTGTAGTTCCCGTGTCGCAACACTTATACGTACGTACCAATACCAGTGGGCGCATGGCCTAGTGTTTGCGCTGAGTTTCTCGAGTGACAGCGTACGAGTAGGAGAGCAACTTGGACTCCGTAGTGATATATGACGAGAAATCACCATGCGGCGCTCTCTGTAGTGCGTCCCCGTTGCCGCTTTAGAATATGCCACCCTTCGCTTTCTAATAAGCGTCGTTTCTCGTAGCGCCCTCAGCGGCATCATGTTCCGACAACGGCCACACCTTCTACTGGCCTCCTTTGGCGGAGGCGCCGTTTTTCTGTTTCAAATTAACTTGGGCATGCAATTTCATGGAACCTTCCACACGCGTTTCATCACGCGCAGCGGCCGGAGATAAACTTTCCCTGTATACGTTTGTATGTATGTAGTTTCGAGTTCGAAGCAGCTCTGCAAGCTAGTCCCTCGTCAGTGCTCTTATCTGCAGGAGCTAATCTGGGGACCTTCACTTGAAGTTCCAGTGCCTCATACTTACTCAGGCGTACACGCGTATGTGTACGTGATATGTCCAGGTAGTATCTGTTGCACTTGAGCACCCATCTTGACCTATCGACAGACGTGTCTATGCCCGGATTTCATGATGCTCTCTGTACCTCTGCAGAGATCCCCGTAGCTCCGTATCTACCGACGCCCTCCTAAACGCGAGGACTGCTACGGGAACACAAATATACAAACGGAGAGCCGTGGGTGCGCCTCCTCCGCGGCTAGTACGCCGGTTTTTCGTGGGTGGTCCACAAATTCAAGCTGCAATGTGTCTACACACACGTCTGTGAACCTCTACGTAGATAGAGGTACTAAACTTTCGTTGCGTTGATCTCCGGTGCGGTACCCAGAATCGAAGAACGGCGGCGGCAGCGGCATGAGGAAGCCGCGCGCACTCACCGACGCGCGTGGTTCCTCGAATTTTGCATCCGCAACCACACCAGTAAATGAATAAACAAATATATGTATGCACACGTGCACACTCGCGTTCGTATCTGACGCGAGCCGTATGCGTATGCACGGCTATCACGTACATACGTACGAATGTAATAGTTTGTCCACAAACACTCTAAAGTGTGTGTTGTTGTGTAGACACACACATTGAGCGCAAACGTGTACATAGATCTTTTGTTTTAGATCCATTTGCTTTCAAACGCTGACGAGGCATTCACATGAATTGACAATGTGAATAGTTTTTCGACTGGTAGAAAAGACGTCCTGCAGCACTGGCGTTAGCAGCTGCTTCCAGCGGACGCCACACAGGCGGAGCAGCGTGCGCGAGCGACTATTCACTGTCTCTCCTTCCTTCTCGTGCTCTCCGCTTGTTTTTCTCCTCTATCTTCTTGTGCTCCTTGTCCTCCTCTTTCTACTACACATTCGGGCACACACGAAGTGTCCCGTCAAGAGATATACTAAATATCGCTATCTGGCGTGGAAGCCTGCATCCTGGTTGCCAAGGCGTCCACACATCTTCGGTTTATATATGTATACGTATATATACTTACACAGCGACGTAGCTATTCACCTGTGTATATACATCTATATGTATGCGCATATAAATATAGACGGATAAACAAGGACGCAGATGGTTACCATCTACATATTAGGTTTCTATACGTACGTGTGTATACACACACATACTGGTATAGCCACTTCCCTGTACACGCATACTTACATCTACATACACACAAATACATGCATACATACACCCACACATACACAGATAGACAGGTAGGTAGAAACAGACAGGTGTCTGCATGCACCATTACATTTCGCACTGTGGTGAGCAAGTACGTGTCGACCTCATATAAGAAAAAAAGGAGAGCTATGACTGGCGGGGGCCACCACATCTCTAATACACGTATATGTTCTGCACGTGCTGTAGTGGGTCTCTATCCACGCGCCTGTGTAAATGCCAAGAAATATACATGGACGTGTCACTGAGACCGGAAGGCATGCACACACCCCCCGCGCACCTCTGTACATGTGATGCTGCATAGCAGAGAAATCCGGCCTAACAGACAAAACTGTCGCGGGCCGCCAGTGACGTGCCCAAATGACTGAAGACAGGTTGCTGGTGTAAATAAAATAGAAGACTTAGCCACCACCCTCCGCCCGCAGGCGCGCCGCCTCCTCACGCCGCTGCCGCACTTCTGCCAGCCTGCATCGCAGCAAAAATAAATACCGAAAAACCAGTCGAAATCTACCTCCTACCGGTCACGCGCCTATATTCAGCCACGAGTACACACCCTCCGCGTCGACATACGGTGGCCACCCGAAACACATACAGACACGCATGCACACACACGTCGACATACGTGGATACCTACGTATATCATACACAGACAAACAACAGCTCTCAAGGGCCTACACGTATATATACACATTTACTGAATACTCCTGCAGGCTCAGGTACGCATGCATAGACGTGCACCGTGTGTCCCTTTGTGCAGATATTCAGATATACATACGTATGTAGACACATATTTGCACTCACAGATCAAAATGCATGCATGCGCCAGTGTGTCCACGTCTACGTCTCTATCTCTATATGTGTGTATATTTACAGTTACAAGTAAGTGCATGTACAGGCATCCCTATGTCCTTTTACATACATAATGTACACCCACATGCGCACACATACACACATACGTACAGATTCATATACAATATATGTATATATATATTGACGAATATACAGGAATGTCTGCATGCACGTACAATGCACCAGTGTGTCCCTTTACACATATAGTATACACACACAGACACAAGCCTACATGTATACACGTACATATGCGTAGACACACGTCCTCACACGCCGACAAATGCAGATTTCCCCAGCGTCGAGAGGACCCCTTCCTCCACTCCCAACAGCGGAGAATAGTTCTCCCATGCCGCAACGAGCTTCGCCTGTTGGCGTGCTTGCAACAGGGCAGTTTGACAGTAGAAGAGAGTACAGCAGCCGCACCGCGTTATGTCCCCTGCTGCTGCTGCTGCAGGAAAACGTCTCAATCCTCGGACCTGCCACTGGCCACACGCGGGACGCGGCAGTATCTCAGCTGCCCCTCGCTCGTGGGTCAATGGTATGGCAGATAACGGAGTCGAGGGCAGGTGACGCATTCTTTCTATAGTCGCAACGAAGGGTCAAAAGACGTCCACCTCGACATACACGCCTTCCACACAGAACGTGATCTCCACACACACAGAGATACATATATATATATACACACACACACGCACGCACGTATACATCTTTCTACATGCAGAGGACACCACAGAAAGACAGTCCCCTCTTTTTCTCTCCTCCTCTACATATGCGTTTACGTACATACATACGGAGGTCTGCACAACGAACGAACCCCCCCCCCACACACACATATATATCTCTCCACACACGTTTACTCGCACGGACCACGTGGACTCCTTTATCCCCGTACAAATGTACACGTATATATGTGGACGCACAAACACGCATATATAGACAATCACCTGTACGTACACCCCCGCACATATGTACACCTGTGGACGCACAAACACACATATATAGACAATCACCTGTACGTACACCCCCGCAGGTATGTACACCTGTGGGGCCCCATGTCAACACGCATCATGTGTGTGTGCGTACGTATACACGGGACACACATTTATATGAGGGCGACGTTTAACAGAATGTCTTCGAAGAACAGGGGCGTAAAAAGTTCCCTCCGTGGAAGATTATACGCATTTACACCCACTCACATTCTCGCTTCCCGTTGCCCTGCCTCAGGACAACGAAACACGTACAGACACACACGTCCACGTGCCGGGGGGAAAAGCGACAAGAAATCCTGGCAGGCAAGACAGAGACGGACCACCTGCTGCTTCCCGCAGAGAGAAAGTAGACCCGTTCATATATACCTCTGCGAATATTTATACACATACACACATATACCGACGTGGACCCAAACACTACTTACTTATACATATATATATGAGAGGGGCAGAAAGGCACACAACCACACGCACACACACACACACATATACACAGACAGACACACACACACACACATATACATATACTCGGAGACACAGACATACAGTAGATATTTCTGCACAGATATATATACATATGCGGATATACACACACACAGACACAGCCGCATACACACACACACACATACATATACACACACACACACAGACACATACACAGACACACACAGATACAGACGTACAGTATATATTGCTATATACGCATATACATATATATATATATGCATAAACAAATACACACACACACACAGACGCCTATACGCAGACACACACAGAGACAGACAGACAGACACACACACACACACACAGACGCATGTACACAGACGCATGTACACACACAGACACAGAGGATATAATTTACCTAGACATATATACACATATATATATATACAAGCACACAAACACAGACACACACATGCATACATCCATACAGAGACACATATACACAGACGTAGACAGACAGAGAGATATCCAGAGAAAAAAAGAAGGAGAGCTTTCTGCTGGTGTAAGTTTCCCCACGCATCCGGATCTGTGTACATACGTGTGCACGTGTCCCCGTGTACACACACCAGAAAATGACGCGCAGGCGCCTCCAGACGAAGCAGCAAAAAGTGTATCCCATCTTCTACAAAACCTGGAAGACGTACCTGGCGAGATCTGCTTTTGCTTCCGGTGTTTTGCCTTCCGCATGCAGCTTCTGCAGCGCACCAGAGCACAACACGCGCATGCACACATTCCCACACGTGCAGCCACTGGAACGCATTACCTGCTCGACGCCACAGCGGAACACAGAGATAAGAGGGCGAAAAATGAGAAAAAAAGCGGCACTTACCGAAAAGCATATGCCTCTAGCACGCCGTCGCAGAGAGAGAGACACGCATACACACATATACACTTATCTGGACGTAAACGCAGCACACAAGTACGTACACGTACACATATAGGTTCATGTAAACATATATATATAGATATGTACCACGATGTACGTTTGTCCACATATACACATACATTCATATAAGCATATATATATATATGTGCATGCATGTAACGCCATGTGTGGATATACACGTGCACACGTATATTCATGTAAACATACATAATATTCCATATATATATATATGTACATGTACACACATACATATACATATATATAGATGTGTATGTAGGAAAATATACGTATATAAGTGCACGCACACAGGTTCATGTAAACATATATAGCACGACGTACGTATATACATGCGCGCACTACGTTCCTCTTTATATACATATACATATGTATACGCGTGTAGAACGATATATGTATATGCATGTACACTACGCGTACATACATAATCTATATCAATGTGTAGGACGATACATATGTAGATATATAGTGCACGTAAATTCGTACATACATATATATGTAGGCAATGTGTATGTGTATACGGGCGGGGCTGGGTGGGTAAACGTGATGGGTGTGAAGTGGTATGCGACGGGACTTCCCTCTGCACCCTCCTGCTCCAAAGGTCTACGAACAGACGCTTTGCGTTAGTATCCTACGGCGCACCGTGCACACACACATCTCCATATCTCTCTCTATAAATATTCTCCACATCTTCAGACACAAAAAAAATTCCCTACACATGTGTGTGTTGGACGTTCACACGTACGGTGACACACACACACACACACACAGTCGCATGCATCTGTAAACCTGCGTATGCATAGATCCCCGCGGTCTATTCAGCACGCACATACGTACATAAACACACACACACACACACGTAATACGGACGTAAACACGTTTCTCCCTACCTAAACACATATACGCCATATATTTAAAGTGGATCTACACATACACCAACTTCCCCAGACAGGCATACCTGCAGCACATGCTCTACGAATACGTACGTACATACGCAGACCAGCATATACACGCACACGCACGTATAGAATAAATGGAGAGAGAGAAGCAGAACATGCATCCTCACGTATGTGTATACGCACGTGTGTAGTTATCTATATCTCCACACACAGAGAGAAATGATGGGTATACATATATGTCCTAGGGTCGTGAGAGCGAGACAGAGAAGAGCATATATAAATACATACATAGAGAGCCCTGGCCACTGACGCGTCTATGTGCATGCAACAAATGAGGAAGGACAAACGCGCACACACACACAGAGAGCCAGCCACCCGTCCATCTACCTATTACACATGCAGTTCCACAATGAAGCATATGCAAATACACGTCCATACATGTAAACAGATGTACACACACACATGTATCATATACGTACATATATACATACATATATACGCGCTTCTCTTCACATATATCCACCTATCACATACACGCCTATGTACGTCGAAGCACTTCTGTGCATATCTATCTCTCTGTCTATATATACGATGACACACAGACACATACACACACAAGACACAACATATGTGAAGCATAGCTATATGTGTGTATATATATACATATGCAACACATGTTTTAAGCAGACGTATGCACGCCTGCAAGCACACGTACACACATAGACAGATGGAGCGTGTACATGCGCGTTTGGACCACGCAGGCCTATGTACACATATATTACAAATATACGTATATACATATATGCTTGTGTATAACACACACGGGTGTCTCTCTCGAAGGGAAAAAGGCAAACACTCATGTGTGCAGATGTTAGGATAGGTGTCTCTCTCTTTTCCTAAGGCACACGCGCCAAAAGAGGGGAACGGGAAGAAAAGGGGGTCGTCTTGAGAAGACGAAGAAGAAGTTGGGGAAGAACGGAGAGAGAGAGGGAGAGGGAGAGCGCGCAAAGGAGGCACTGAGAGAAGGCGCGCAGTAGGCGAACGACCCCCCCCCACCAGGAGAGGCACACACACACACACACACACACGAAAGGAGAAGCGTGGAAAAAGACGCAGCCGGGGGGAAAGAAGAAATGCTCGCAGACCGAGAACGGGACGCCACAACAAAATGGTCTCCCCCCCACGGAGACACACAGAAAGACGGAAGAAGAACAAGTGGGAAAAGAGACGGGGAAGAGAAGAGGAAGAGGAGGGGGGGAAGAGGAGGAGGAGGGAGAGGAGGAGGACGAGGAGGGGGAAGAGGAGGAGAGAGGGGAGAGAGAGGAGAGGAGAGAGAGGAGAGGAGAGAGAGAGAGAGGAGAGGAGGGGA
>KL647327.1:85462-144405 GCA_000727475.1 Sarcocystis neurona
GGAGAGGAGGAGGGAGAGGGAGAGGAAGACGAGAAGAGGGAAGAGGAGGGGGGGAACACGAGGAGGGGGAACAGCAAGGGGAGGGAAGAGGAGGAGGGAGGGGAGGAGGGAGAGGAGGGGGAAGAGGAGGAGGGGGAAGAGGGGGGGGAAGAGGGGGAAGAGGAGGAGGAAGAGGAAGAGGAGGGAGAGGATGAGGAAGAGAAGGAGGAGGAGGAGGGAGAGGAAGAGGGGGGGGACGAAGAAGAAGGGGAAGAGGAGGAGGAGGGGGAAGACGAGGACGAGGAGGAGGAGGAACACGAGGAAGAAGAAGAAGAGGAAGAGGAGGAAGAGGGAGAGAAATCATACTGACGCACTTCATAGCGACGCTGTCGACGTTGCTGCTCAATCGCTTCTCGTTCTCTCCGCGTCAACTGCGGGCCCTGATGAATTTGTAATTTCCCCATCTGTTCGTCAATCCGTCAAACACACACACGGGCAGACAGAGACAGAGACACAGAGAGGAAAGATTTATTTCTCAGCAGTAAAGCGGACGCAGAGAAATAAATGCAGTACACGTATATACGTACACATGCATGCGCGTGTCTCTCTGTCTATCGTTCTATCTACACATATATATATATATATATATAAACTAGCATACGAAGGACAACCGTCTGGTGTCTAAAGATTTACGCATGCATAGACGTAGATGTAACGTCTACAAATAAGAGAGTTTACTCAGTTAACGAAAACAAGAATATACGAAGAGGTGGTGGACCGCACGTCCACACCTATATATACAAATATTTATCCTTGACAAGCACGCGCATTTGTAGCCACGTCTCCATGTGATTGCAGGCGATATATACACATACCAGTGAACGGTCGCATATGCATATGAGTTAACACCGAGAAAAAAAATGCATATACGTATATATGTGGGAGTGTACACCTGTGTGGACAGATCCCCAGACTGACACGAGACCAACACACGTATTGTGAACATATATATATATAGAGAGAATGAGAAACTAACATATGTATTGTGAAGATATATTTATATATATACACAGAGAGACATGGTTCTCTGCGCAGACTTCCGAACTATGCCAGCGAACAGAGAGACACATATATATTTTTATACGTTGGATGTCAACGCTTTTAAATCAAGTACGGGGGCACGCGGACAGCTCTTCCTCCCTCACACCAAAAGACGCTTTCACCTACTCCACCAGGACGCTATATATACGGGATACAAATAAATATACATCCTCCTATATGCATTTGTATATATATATATGTATATACATACGTGTGCACGCTTATACGGACACACAGAGTTCCTCATATATATATATATATATATATATATGCTTGTACATATATACACAATTGTATATATGTGTAGACTTGTATACACACACATGTGCACACTTACACAGACATATCTGTACCTCCCGTATATATGTATATATATATGTATATATATATATACACATCTTCATATATATATATATACGGGATACAAATAAATATACATCCTCCTATATGCATTTGTATATATATATATATATATATGTATATACATACGTGTGCACGCTTATACGGACACACAGAGTTCCTCATATATATATATATATGCTTGTACATATATACACAATTGTAAATATGTGTAGATTTCCAAAGAAATCTCTCCATATATCTGCGCATGAATACATGCATGTGTACTTCTGCACATACATAGAGAGCGAGACGCTCTACGGGGAGAGAGAGAGAGGGGGACAGATAGATACACACGCCCTGGGAGAGGGGCGCATGCAAACTGATGTGAGACTGCTTTAACGTACGTTGGCAGAAAGGTCGTCGTCATCTTCAGAGGTGTCCTGCAGCAAGGAAAAACGCACACAACTGTTTTTTGCCGATAAATTTGGGTGTATATACACCACAAGAGTGTCAGTGGCACTCGAAACAAGAGAGGTACACAGGGACACTGCGGGGTGTACGTACACCCCCCAGTGGGAGACGAGGGGTAAAGAGCGTGCACCGTGTGAGAGTTGATGCGTACGTACACCGACGAGAGGAGACACTCTGCGTTGACCAGCGGCGTGATTATGACGTACGTCCACGAGGCACGGTACCAGCGCGGTGTACTTACACCGGAGGTGCTGCGCGCGGAGAAAATCTGAGTGTTTGCGTGAGGAGGTGTACAAACACCGGAGACAGTCTCTTCCAAATGCATATCCGTTTCATATGTGGGCGGGAGGTCTACACACACGCCAAAACACACAAGTATCTGGCAAGTGTTAGTTACCTACGGCTCCACTACGGTGTACGTACACCGGATGCGCGCCCTGAACTACACGCAGCGAAGAACCGCGCATCTCCACAAACATGTACACGTACACCCAGGCATATTCACGTACGCACACGCTTATATATAATAGCCATACGCATATCTGTGTATGTGTTTATCGGTGCGCTCGCATTTGAATAGTATACACATATATATATATACATACGTGTATGTATATACTTACATACATACCGTATGTATGTGTATACATATATATATATACACACATATACGAGTGTATACGTGTTCGATCGCCCTGCTTCAAGGGCGCCTGTTGCAACACATATACTGGAAAATCAGCTACAGGCATACGCATATGTGCAGCAGCCGTTGCTTTTCTTCTTCCTTCTCCTTCGGGTATGGCACACTTCACACACCCCCACGGGTTCTCGGCTGTCTCCTACGAATTAGCCGCATATCTACGAGTGTCTACATACATTGCTTACGCCTGTTCACATACGTACATACAACGTACACGCAAGGGTGCACACAGCCACCTGTCTATACGTGTACGCATATATACATACGTAGATATACGTATATATATATACATATATATATATATATGCGTAAGCTTATCCACAGGGGCGACGCTGAAGGAGATATGTGAAGCTTTTCGAATTGTTTTCCGTCTGCAGCTGCAGCGGCACACAGACAACCGTGATGAACCTGCAACACACAGACACATGTATGTAGGTATATATATATACATGTCCAACGTGGGACATGCACGTGAACTGCCTACTGCTATGCTTCCGCAGTGGATCTCGCACATACAACATACACACCGAAGTAGCGGGCGGGCACGTATACGCACATACCAACTGCGTGGTCTATACGCGGAGCAGCGCAGACGGATTGCAGTTAGCCACCACCTGCACGTATGCAGGTTTATATATATACACACTGACGTAAGATAGGCTTGTGTGTCTGCTACGTTTCTGTGAGAGACGACTACAGAAGGGAAGAAGTGCAACACTTACGTCTCCTCCGTTGCGCCTGCGCTGCTGTCGGAGGAAGTCGAGGGGACGCTTGAATTTGATTTGTCGTCCTGTCCCACTCTCGCCGTCGTCGCTGTCATCCGAGCTGCTGCCTTCAGCTGCTGCGTCGGCTCTGCTGGGGGCTGTTCGTCTCCCTTCTGCAGCCGTGGTTTCTTCTTTTCCTTCGCTTTTGTGGGTGTCACCTGTGCCTCGTCCTCCCTGCGTTTCTTCCACTTCCTCTTCTGCAGATGAAGAAGAAGCTGCTCCTGCTGCAAAGCGAGAAAGTTCTGCATTCCGAGCTTCTACTTCTTCTGCCGTCGCTATCCGGCGGCCGCCGCGTCCACCTCGAAGTTTCTTTCCTCTTCCTCGCGAAGAATACCCCCCCCCCCCTCCGCCTCCTCCGCCTCTTCCTCTCCCTCCCTCTCTGCGACTCATCGTCGCTCGACGGCAAAGGAAGTCTCGCGAGCAGCGGCGAAAGTGCTGCGGCTCGAGCCAAGCAGTGAAATAATAAAGGAGCCGAAAAACGGCGCTCAGGCGGAAGAGGAGACGCAGATGTGTGTACGAGACGAAGAAGGGAGGCGAGGAAGAACAGAAAGAAGAAGAGCAGAGGACACAGGAGGACGACGAGAAAGGAGGACGGCGGTGGTGATGGAGAATGGTCAGATAACGCAGGAAGACAGAAGAGAGAAGAAGAAACGCCGAAGGGAGGGGAGCATGCGAAGACGGCGAAGCAAGGCGGCAACGCCACAGAAGAAGAGGGAAGGGGACGGGGGAAAAAGAGAAGACGAGCAGGAACAGCAGTGGGATCAGGAAGACAACGAGGAAAGCAGGAAAGAGGAGGGCGAGAAGGAGAAAAGTGGCAGAAGTGGCGGCAAGAAGGTAGACGGATGCCGGTGGTATTGGCGTCAGCGGAGGCGAATGACGGGTCGCCGTCGAGAAGGAAGTGTCTCTCGCAGGACGGCTAACTATGGAGAAATTTGAAGCTTTTTCAAAAAGAAAGACAAGCCCCGACCAAGAGCTCCACACACTAGAAAACGAAACAGAGAAATAACGGGGAGAAGCACTTGCATACGGCAAGGGATGCGTGAATACTTTTTCCCTGCTATTTGTCCGGACCGTGCCGTGCCGCTACTTAGCGGAGAGAAACTCGACGATGACAGACACGAACGCAGTAATTTGAAACAGGACGCCTCCTGCGGCAACGTTGAAGGAATTTAAGGGATAAGAGAGATGATACGAGTGAGGAGAGCGCGATACGGGTAGGACTTGCTCTCTTGACGGCGCTGCTATACGTATGCTGCTGCTTCGGCTGCCGGTAGTGCGGGGGCTACAACTTCTACGCATGGAGGTGAGGCCCCTGGGGAAGAAGAAGTGGGGGAGAACGATATGTTTTCTGAGGAGGGGGCGGCAATGAACTAGTCCGGTTCGGGAGTGCTTTTCTTTTGTGGAGGGAAAATATTTCTGTGTGGCGGTGCCGTTGCGAGTACTGCAGCTGCACACCAACCATCTGTGGCTCTGCTGTGTGGCAGCTGCCGCCACGACAATTAGCTCGGCCCGCGTGCGCTCAACGAACTCTGCTGCTTTACTTTGCTGCTGCTGCAGTTGCTCTCCTGCCGCGGTAGTGTCGTGGGATGGTCGCCTTGCTGCGTGTCTGCTCCTGCTGCTTCTGCCACTAACTGCGAACGCTGCTGCAATTTGCGTTTTGCTGCTCTGCTGGTACTGCTCGTCTGCTGTTCTGCTACTGCGCGCCCGCTGGTCTGCACTTCTGTGCCCTGCGGCTCCTACTGCCGTATGTCATCTGGTGCTGCTGCTGCTGCTCTTGGGAGGGTGAGGCGTGTACTGCTGCCCTGCAGGTCTGCTACTGCCGCTGCCCTGCTGCTGCTGCCCTGCAGGTCTGCTGCCCTGCTGCTACTCTGCTCCCGTGTTTCTGCTATGCTGCTGCCCTGCAGGTCTGCTGCCCCGCTGCTACTCTGCTCTCGTGTTTCTGCTATGCTGCGGAGTTGCTGGTCTGCTGCCCTGCTGCTGACGTGTTGCCGTCCTACTCGTGTGGTGCTCTGCTACTGCTGTGCCGTCCTGCTACTGCTCTAGTCCGGCCGCAGCCCCGCCACTGGTGTGCTGCGACTGCTGCCCAGCTGCGGCTCTGCTGCTACTGCTGCCGCCGGGTCTCCGCTGCTCTGGTGGCTCGCCGGTCTGCTGGTGCCACAGTCGCCACCTGCTGCTGCTGCTGACTTTCGGCTGTTAACGCGCTTTGCTGCTGCTGGGATGCTTCTGCTGCTGCAGCAGCGGGGGATCTGCCGTTGCTGCCGCTCCAACAGATTTGACTTTTCGCACTGGCGGACAATGGACGTGTCGCTGCTGCGACAGCAGCACCTGGAGCAGCAGCCCAGGCCGGCAGCCCCCAGCGACCGACGGGTCCCCGCAGCCCTGCAGCAGAGCTGCCAAGCATCCGCCTCCTCGGCTGCGCAGCAGCGGAGCAGGACTACGGGCTCTTCAGCAAAGGCAGAGAGAAGAAAAACCAGCGCGAGCACGGTAGCAGCAGCTGCGTAGCAGCGGACGCGCGACCGCCAACAAGAGCAGCAGCTGGACAGCAGCAGAAGCAATCGCAGCGGCGGCACTCGCAGCAACCGGACAGCAGCCGCGAGCAGAGCAGCAGGCGGAGCGAGAGCCGCCCACGCCGCCCCCACGCCTACATGTGCATTATTCTTCTGTATTCCTCCACACATAATTTTTTCACGTATTTCTTTTCCGCCCACATCTCTGTACTTTCTGTCTGCTGGTGTGTAAGTGTGTGTGTGTGTGTGTATGGGTGTGAAGGTAGCTGTAGCTCGCGCATCAGCTTTCGCTTGTTGGTGCCTCGCCCGCAGCGACAGCACCACCGCAGCAACATCACTGCTGCTGCTGCTGTGCGCCGATGCTTAGTGCCAGGAGCTCCTCTTCCTGCAGCAGCGAGACTGCCCCGGCAACACTCCTCTTCTTTCCCTTCGTGCTGCCGTTTTGCCGTCGCTGCTGCTGTGGCGTTCCGCAGCGGTTGCTGCTGTTGTTGTCTTTGCTGTTGGCAGCTGCCAACTTCTCCGAGCCCGTCTCCTCGTGTCTCGCCGCGCAGGTGTGTGTTGTTGCTTCTGCTTCTGCTCGTCGGCCCACTCCTTCTCCTCGTGCCCCTACTGTTACCGCGTGTGCAGCAGCTCCTGCCGGTCTTGTCGTTTATTACGTTACGGCTGCCGTTGCAGGCAGACAGCCGCAGCCGCGGCAGCGCCGGGAACGCCGCCCCTTTTTCTGCTTGCCCGCATCAGTTTCAAAGCCCCCCGCTTCGCTGCTGTGATTCTTCTGCTGCTGCTGGCTGCGGTGCCATTGCTGCGGCCGGCTACGGTGCCATCGCTGCCGCTGGCTGCGGTCCCATCGCTGCTGCTGGCTGCGGTGCCATCGGTGCTGCTCCTCCTACAGGGAAGACGCGCCCATTTTTGCTGCTGCTATGTTACACCGCACTGCGAGAGAGAGACAGACGGAGGGTCGTAGCAGCAACAGCAGTGGTTCCCCTCTCGCTGCTGGGCCGCCAGCTCTTGTCAGAAAGGCACGCACTGCCTTGCTGCTGCTCTCATTTCCGGTGCAGGGCGGCAGCAGCAACATCCCGTGGCCCAGCAGCAGCAGCAGGAGAGGGTACGGTAGACGCAGCCGTTGCTGCAACAACAGCAACCTCCACAACAGGGCGTGCAGCAGCAATCTCGACAACAGCGCGGGCAGCAGAAAAATCGCCAGCGACTCCGCCATACAAAGGGAGAAAGCGTCCACATAAAAGGAAAGGGAACAGCAGAGGAGAGGGAGAGGCGTAGAAGCTGGTCTATGCTACGCATTGTGCAGTTGCTGCAGCAGCAGACCTGACAATGCTGCAGGCTGGCCGTGCGGCTGCTCCGCGTCGCCGCAGCCGCCCCACAGCCGCAGGCATTTAGGCAGCAGCAGCAGCAACGTCTCCGCAGGAGCAGTGCATAGAGAAGAACAGCAGCACGACACGCAGGGCCCGCACGGCGGGTAGACCCCACAGATCCAGTAGCGGCAGCAATGCGTCGAGAAGATCGGCAGCAACAATATAAAGAAGAGGCAGGATACTGCAGCAGCAGCGGCAACACGGCATGCAGCAGCAGCCTGAGAAGCAACAGCTGTATCACAACAGCGCTGCCCTCTGCTGCTGTTTCTGGGGTTCCCCGTAGGGCTCCGTGGAAATTCTGTTCATTCCTGTATGCAGCTGCAAAACCTCTACTTCACTCAGTTGAATAGGAGCGGCCCAGACAGCAGCAGCAGCGGGGGAACCGGCGGCAGCAGGGGAAGCGGCAGCAGGCGCAGGAAGAGGCTAGGGGCTGGAGCACCAGCAGAAGGAGAAGGGGCCGCAGCAGCAGGAGGAGGAGCGCTTGCAGCAGCAACAGCAGCTGCAGCAGCGGGAGGGGACGCGGCGGCAGCAGCAGCGGCAAGAGGGTAGGGGCTGCAGCAGCAGGGGAGCTGGAGCACCAGCAGGAGGAGAAGGGGCTGCAGCACCAGCTGGAGACGAAGGGGCCGCAGCAGCAGGAGGAGGAGCGCTTGCGGCAGCAACTGCAGCAACAGCAGCAGGACGGGACGCGGCGGCAGCAGCAGCGGCAAGAGGGCAGGGGCTGCAGCAGCAGGAGGGGCTGCAGCAGCAGGAGGGGCTGCAGCAGCAGGAGGGGCTGCAGCAGCAGGAGAGGAAGGGACTGCAGCAGCAGGAGGAGGAGAAGCGCTTGCAGCAGCAACAGCAAAGACAGCTGCAGGAGCAGGGGGGCCCGGGGAAAGCAAAGGGCTGCAACAACAGCAGCAGAAGCAACTGCAGCCGCAGGGGGGACGGGGCTGCAGCAGCAGGGGAAGAAGAAGCGGCGGCGATTGCACGAATGGAAGAAAGAGATGGTGGACGAGCAGCAGCAACAGGAGGCCGAGAGGGGAGGCGGTCAAGACCGCGGGCGGCAGGTGACGCTGCGGCGCCCGCAACAGCTTCAGCAAATGCAGCAACAGCATCAGCAACAGCAGCAGCACCACCAGGCGTAGCAGCAAGAGCAGCAGCGTCCCTTGCAGGAGCGCCGCGAGCAGCAGTGAGCCAAGACGCAGCAGCAGCAACGCCGGACACAGCAGCATCGCCAGATGCATCAACCCCGGTTGCAAAGTTAGCACGCCCCCCAGCAGCAGGAAGCCGGTCGGCGTCACGGGCGCGTGCAGCAGCAGCAGGAGCGTCAGCGGGGAGAGCAAAATATGGAGGGGGGAGAATAGGAGACGTGGGAAGGAGACAAGCGTTGTCTCGCTTTTCTTCTTTTTCTTCTTCCTCTTCCAGTTTTTTGCATTCGTTTGGCGCTGCCTCGCCATCTTCGTTTTCTGCTCCGTCTGCACCCCCTCTTATGAGCGGTCCGGACGTAGAAGAACAAGCTGCGGAGACACACAGCCATGGAGTGCAGCAGCTGCTGCAGGATGGCGGGGTGCTGCTGCTGGCAGTCGTGGCCGAGGAAGAGACGGAGACGCGGCTGTCGGTCAGGCGCCAGCAAACAGCAGCGCCCGCCCCCCCAGCAGCCGCATCTTCAGCAGAAGCAGCACCGTCGACAGCAGCAGCATCGCCTGCAGCAGCAGGAGAGGGCGGCGGCGCAGCGTTGTTGTTGCTGGGCTCGGCCACCGGCCCTGGGGATGCGCCGAGCTACAGAGCCTCAGGAATAGCGGACGCAGCGGGAACGGCAGCAGAAGCAGGGAGAGAACCGGGGAAACGCTTGGCAGAAGAAGGGGCAGCAGCACCAGCGAGAGCGACGCCGCAGCAGCCGCGTGAAGCCGCCGAGCGGACAGGAGGAGCAGAAGGAGAGGAAGAGGAAGAGAACCTGGAAAGCTCACGAGGAAACATCTTCGTAGAAAAATACTGCATACACTGCCTGCTGCTGTGCGCGTGGCTCGGCTGCTGCAGCAGGCCCGCAGTTTACGAGCTGTTGCGCTCAGAACGAGCGTCCCTGCATGCGCTCGCTGCGGTGGCTGCCGTGCCGTTTGAGACCGGCAGTCCTTTCCACGAAGCCGTAAATTTTCCCGCCTGTCTCTCTCTTCACGTAGACACACGTCTTCTTCGTTTCCTGCATCCTACTGCTCTTCTTTCTCTCCCTTTTCCTGTGGATACATACGTGTACATACGTATATATACATGTATGATGATGTATATATACATCATATATGTAGATATATGAGTGTGTCTACTTGCACTTGAAATGACGCTTCTACTTTTGTGCGTGTATATATATATATAGATGTGTATATATATGTATAAATGTAGGCACCCACACACACACACATATACATATGAAGAGGCTCTGACTTGTGTACACGTGTATCCAGGCTCATATGACTGTCCCGTGTATGTACGTGCCCCCTCGTGTTGGCGCTACCTCGCCCGTTGTTTCTCTTTGATGCGAACGTCCAAGTGACGTGGGCGCATATCCGGGTGCGCATATATCTCTTTCACACATGCGTTTATATATGGATAAACATGGAATTTAAATTTGGTGGACATTCTTCCTTTCTCTCTCTCTCTCTTGCTGTCTCTCCTCAACTCTGTATATACCTGTGCAGCCGTTATTACCAGGAAGTCTGTGCGTACGCATGTGCAGAAGAAGAGTTTAGCGTGCTGCGTTTTTGAGAGAGGAGCGTACTTCCTGCGGAACTGTTTGTCGCTTCGCCGCTCTGGCGGATGTTGCTGCGTTGGCGAGACTGCCCATGCTAAGAAGCTGCTGTTATGACCGCTGCTACTGCTGCTGGTGCAAGGTTGTCTGCTGCTGCGGCGAGCGAAGGTCAGCGCTGCTGCTGCTTCTGCTGATTCTGCTTCATTACCAGTGCTGCTGCTGCTGGTTCTGCCGCTGACGCTGCCGTTGCTGTCACTCCTGCTGCCACTCTGCTGCTGCTGGTTCTGTCACTACTGCTGCTGCTGCTTCTGTCACTGATACGGCTGCTGCTGTTACTGATACGGCTGCTGCTGTTGCTGCTGCTGCTGCTTCTGTTACTGATGGTGTGGCTGCGTCTGTAAATGATGCAGCTGCTGATATCACCGGTGCTGCTGGCGCTTCTGTAACTGATGCTGCTTCTGTCGCTGACGCCGCTGCTGCTGTCACTGCTGCTGCTGCTTTTGTCGCTGACGCTGCTGCTGCGGTCACTCATCCTGCTGCTATGCTGTCGCTGCTTCTGTCACTGGTGCTGCTGTCACTGCTGCTGCTGCTGTCACCGCTGCTGCTGCTGCCGCCACTGTTGGGGCCACTGACCCTGCGGCTGCTTCTGTGACTGCCGCTGCTGCTGTCACTGCTGATGCTGCTTCTGTGGCTGCTGCTGACGCTAACTGAGACTGGCACCAGTCCTGTGTCTTTGGTTCGCCGCTGCTCGGGGACTACTGCTGCTTTGTGTGTTCTGTTGGCCTGCTGCTGGTGGCGCCGTCAAAGCTGCTGCCGCAGCTGTTCCTGCTGTACACGCTGGTGCTGCGTTTCTGTCTTCTTCCCCTCCTGATACCTCTGATCGTCCCGCACTCGTGCTGCCGGGGCTGCTCCTTTTTTGCAGCCGTACGTGCACGTATATATGTAAAAAGTGCAGAGCTACATATATGCACGTATGTTATATATATCATTGCTAATGTTCGACAGCTGCCAGTGTTGCTGCTGCTTACGGAAAGCGAGGCTGCTGTCGTAGTGCGTCGTCTTTCTTGACACTGTCCTCCAGCTGCTGCTGCTGCAGGTGTCGCTGCGGCTGCTGCGGATGTGTCGCTGTAACTGCTGCTGCTGCTGTTGCTGCAGCTGCTTGATGAGCTGTACACTTGCGTTTTCCCCACGTCGGACGAAGTGAGGGGAGGTGAGGAGGTCAGGCACTGGAGGCGGCTTGGGTTTCAGGTAAGAAAAAGCAGCAGCAGCAGCCTCATGCAGCATCGTGGACGATTCTTCTTGGTGCTCCTCTCCTGCTTCTCGTGGTGCCGAGTCGCCGTCCTGTTGCGCCTGCTTCTGCTACTGCTTCTTCAGCTGCCGCCGGTACTGTTCTGCGTCCTCTGTGGCGCCACTCCTGCTGCAGCTCTGTTTTTTCCTGCTGCAGTCACGCCACCGCTGCTTCTCTCAGCTGCCTGCTGCTGCTTCTTCTGCTGCCTGCTGCTGCTTCTTCTGCTGCCCGCTGCTGCTTCTTCTGCTGCCTGCTGCTTCTTCTGCAGCAATGATGCTCCTGTTGCTGCATTAACACTGCGCTGCTCCCGATGCTTTGCTGATGGCTGCTGCTGCTGCTACTGTGGCTGCATGTCGAATATTGCTGCTGCTGTTGTGGTGCTGCTGCGGCTATATCGGTGGCGCTCCTCTTCCTGCTGCAGTGGCCGTGACGCTGCTGCTGTTGCATTGGTGCTGCTGTGGGGCTGCTGCTGCAGTGGTGCTGCTGCTTTGCTGCTGCGGATGTATTTTCTTCGCAGAGCAGCAACCCTCGCACGGATTTCCGGGGAGGCGGGGTGCTGGCGCTGCAGCAGCTGCTGTTCTACGCGCAGCACTGCCGCCCGGCGCTGCTGGAAATGCTGCGCAAGAGCGAGGCACATGGATTTCCCCTTGCAGCAAGCCTTGTCAACGTAACAGTGAGGCGTAGCCTTGTTCTTCTGTTTCTTCTGTCCAACATCAAGCGCTTCTGCTGGGCTGCTACCTTGCTGCTGCTCTGCTGCTGCTGTTCGAGCAGTCCACTCGTATACATACAGCTATACATATATATATATACATATATGCATGTGTAGTTACAAGTTCACACACAAACATATGTATATATATGTATACGTGGTTCCATCTGTGTAGCTGCTGCCAACGAAGTTTCCCTGCTGCTGCTGCTGCTGGTACTGTGATTGATAGGGAAGAGCCGCTGCAGCTCCGGGTTTCCCAGCAGAAGCTTCTGAGCTGCTGCCGCTGTTGCCGGCGATGGACGCACCGTAATGCCTTCACTGTTGTTGCAAACCACGGGAGTGCTGCTGCTGCTGCTTCGGGAGGATAACTCGGCGCTGCTGCTGTTTTCCTCGAGAACGACGTGTCGATGCCGCTGCTGCCCACACGACCGGTGCGGTGCTGCGCCGATACTCTTCTCAGTTGCTGCTATCCTGCTGGATTAAGCGTTCTGCTGCCCTCGCCGGCGCTGCTGCGCCCCTGGCCATTGGTCGTGCCGCTGGCTCGGCGGGGCGACTGCCGGTGTTGCAGCAGCTGTAGTCATCGGTGGTGCAGCTGCTGCCGGGGCGACCCAGGGGCGTCTTGCTGCTGTTGCTGCTGCAGGCGCTAGTGTGTTGCCGCGGGGGGTACGAAGTATTGCTGCTGCAGCAGGGCTGCACAGGAACTCCTGCTGCCGCTGCTAGAGGATTACTGCTGCTGCGGCTGACGCAAACAGGCAGGAGGCTGCTGCCGAAAAGTTTCGCTGCTGCTGGTGGCGCGCAGCACTCCAGCCCTGCTGCTGCGGCTGTGTGCCTGCACCAATGCTTCTACTGCAGTTGATAAAAAGTTGCTGCTGCTGCCGCCACACGATGAACGACTGCTGCTGCTGATGTCAGACTGTCGCTAGATTGCTGGTGTCACGTGCTGCTGCTGTCTATGCCGCGGGTGTTCAAGTGCTGCTGCTGTTGTAGTGGCTGATGCGTGATTCTTGTCGGTGCTGCGCGTGGAGTAACATTGCCCTCAGAGCGTTCGGCGGCGGAGTTGCTGCTGCTGGCTCGAGGATGCAGCTGCTCGCTCGAAGATGCTGTTGGTGGCTTGGGGATGCTGCTGCTGGTTTAAGGATGCTGCTGCTGGCTCGAGGTTGCTGCTGCGGGCTCGTGGACGCTGCTGTTGCTGCTGCAGCGTTTTGGTGCTGCGAGTTCTGCGACGGATTTGCGGAACGAACGAATGTGGGGCTGCTGCAGAAGCAGGCGGGAGGCTGGTGTTGCGTCTTCAACGTCGCCGTTAGTGGTGCTGCTGCTCGTGCGACTGCTCAGGCCAGGCCTGCCCTTGGTGCTGCTGCGCTTGCGTGATGCTGCCCTCGTGCCGCCGCTGTTGCTGCTACTTGCTGCACAAGTGCGCAGCGGCCTTGTGCGCCTGCTGTTGCGACTCGTCCCTGCAGCCTGCTGCGCGTGGTGTGCTGCTGCTGCCTGCTGCGCACTGCTGCTGCTGTTCCTGGTAGGCAGCTGTCTCCTGGGCTTCTGCATGGGGAATGGCTGTCGCTGCTACGTTGATTTCCGGTAGCTCTTCTGCTGCTCCTGCTGCTGACGGGCTGCTGCTTGCGTCTGCCGACCTGCTGCTGTCCGTGCATTGTGTGGGGCTGTTGATGGTCCTGCCACGACTTCGTGGGTGCCTGCTGTAGCCGCTCTTCGCGGCAGCGTTACTGGTGCTGCTGCTCCCTGCGACACCCTGCCGCTGCTGCTTGACGACCGAGGATGAGGTAGTCGCACACACACCTTGAGGCTGGCTAGCTGTATGCTGCTCAAAGTTCTCTTTGCCCGATGACTTGGCCCTGGAGAAGTTCTCCGCGTGCCTGTGACCCAGCGAACTGGGTGCCCCCCTTCCTCTGCAACTAGCCGTATGCCTTCTTCGCATGCACGCGCACGCTCGCCAGCTGCCTGAGTGCAAGTCAGGGAGATGGCTAGCTGCTCGGCGTCTCAGGCTTCAACAAGAATGCGAGGCGCCATCACTTCTTCTGTGCACGGGTGTTTCCCTGGTAGACTCTCAAGGCCCTGCAAGCATCTGCTGGTAGTGGTACTTCACCGATACAACCGCGAGCACGCCTTGCGTGGAGGTGCTGATAATTAGCTGCTGCCTCTTGCTATGTGGCTGCGCACATGCATGTCGTCGGCGTGGCTGGCGGCGGCGTGCAGGAAGCGCAGAGAGCGGTGCTCCTCTGCTGCTTTTCCTTCTGCATGCCGTGCCTGGGACCCCACCACTAGCTGGCGACTCGTCTTCCTGCGCTTGCCAAGGCAGCTAGCTACTTTGCAGCTGAAAAAGAAGAATAAGTGAAAGGCTGGTCAACCTTTTCGGTGGGGTGTGTAGTATCAGGCTAGCTGCTGCTGCTGTCCTGTGTGTGCCGCAGAGGCACCACCCTCCGCGACCGCGTGCAACTTCTGCCGTGGGCTCCTTGCTAGCTGCCAAGCCTCTGTGCGTCTCCCCATGCTAGCGAACCGTGTAACTCGGCTCTATAGCCACTTCCCCAGGCGCTGCTGCTTGCAACTTCTCTGCCTGGAGCTCTATCTGCGAATACTGAGCTGCATGTGTCCACAGGTTCCTGGTTGCTGTTGCTTCACACGGTGTCGTAGGCGACGTAGTTTGGCGCCGTGCTCCTGCTGCTGCTGCTGTGGCGTGCATGCAGTATATGTTGGGGAATTACCTGCATCTCTATGCGGCAGCAACGAGGCAGGAGCGCACAGAGATACGGGCTTCCCCTCGGGCGCTGAAGAATTTCCTGCGGCTCTGTGCCCGCACACGCGCTCCTGGTGCTATTGCTGCTGCAGCCGAAGTAGCAGCAGCAACGAACGCAGAAGAAAAAGCAAGAGCGGCGGAACGGTCTGCAGCAGCAGCACCAGGCAGCACCGCAGCAACGACTCCAGCGTCAACGCTTGCTGGTGCGGCAGCCGCGGTGCGCTGCTTTCCTTCTCGCCTTCGTCGAAGCACAGTCGCTGCTGCAGAAAGAGAGTCGTCTCTCTCTCACCAGCAGTTACAGGAAAAGCCGCAGCAACAGCAGCAGCCGCATTTGCCTGGGACGGCGGTGGACTTGTTAACGTGTGAGGAGGGGGAAGATATAAGAGCCGCAGCAGGTGTGCTGCAGAGAGAGACGGAAGCGAACGGGCAGCAGCAGGAGCGGCAGCAGCAGGAGCAGCAGGAGCAGCCTGCAGCAGCGAAAAAAAATCAGCGCCCGAGGCCGGAAGAAAATCTGGTTGGGAGGGATGCATCGAGCAGCTCGGCGCGCCAACTGGGCAGCAAGACACGGGCCCTGAGCAGAGCTATGAGCAAGCTGCCGCTGCAGCGGTTCTGGACAAGGAGGACTGATAGTGCTGTAGTGTCTTCGATAAAAGCAGCAGCGCGTCGTCGCCGAGTTGCTGCTGCTGCTGGGGCCATCTACACCCTTGATGTGCTTTTCTGCTGTGTTGTTCGCCTCTTGGATAGAGAGATCGGCGCGCGTGGCGGATGGTATTGCCCAAGCACGGCTGCTGTTCCTTCCTATGCTGCTGCTGCAGCAGACGAGGAGCGTCAGCCGCTGCTCACGTCTGCAGCAGCGCGCTCAGCGGCAATGGTTGCAGTAGAGGAGGTGGACGAAGGAGAAAAAGCAGAGAGAAGAAGAAGAAGCGAGGGGAAGACAGAAAGAAGAGAGTGTCAGACAGAGCTAGACGACGCTGAGTCGGGAGCAACAGAGGGGCTCCAATGGGGCGCAGCGCAGCAGCAGGACGCAGCAGCGAGAGAAGCGTGGAAGGGACAAGAGAAACAGCAACGGCATGCACGTGCCCGGGCAGCAGCACAGCGAGATGAAGGAACAGCAACAACACAGGCAGGAGAGAAGAAGAAGTCACCAACAGGTCGCGACTTACGGGCAGCAGAAAATGAGAGCAGCGGCTCGTACGCAGGGGAGAGCCAGGACATTGGTTGTATCCCTGCAGCAGCAGGTTCCCAGCATGCGCCAGCACCACGAGGTCCACATGAAGGCAGCAGCAGAAGCAGCGAGGAGATGCAGCGCCTGCAGCAGCAGCAGCGGGAGACGCAGCAGGGACACCAGCAGCGGCCACGCAGCTCGAGCTTCTCCATGTCCTCCAACAGGTCGCTGAGTTCGCTGCCTCCTGCAGCTACTACAGAAACAGAAGCAGCAGACGTAGCAGAGGGCGCAGCACCAGCGCAGCAGACACACAGAGGTGCAGCAGATGCAGCGACGCTCGATACGACAGCAGCAGCAGCGACGGCAAGCGCGACAACATCAGCAGCACGCAGAGGAGTCGAGGCGGGTGCTGGCGTCAGACCAGCAGCGGCAGAGAGAAAGGTGGGGACTCCACCAACAGCAGGGGCCGAGGTTTCTCACTCTGCTGCTGCGGGTGGTGCTGCAGCCTCGCGAGGTGGTGTAACAATACCGGGAGACCCCACACGCTCTGCTGCGGCTCCAGAAGCTGCTGCTCCGTCCCCGCGTACCGCTGCTCCTGCTGCGAGTGACATCCTACGTGCCTCAGCAGCACCAGGAGGGGCAGTGTCGCAGAAGACTAGAAAGATAGGAGGAGATAGCAGCAGCGGCAGCTCGAAGGGGCGATGCACAGGGCGCTGCAGGTCGTCAAGCGCCAACCCCATTTTTGCTTTTCGTGAAGCTCTGCTTGCATGCAGAAGGACGCTAGAAGTTTTTTTGACCCATGCCTCGCTGCAGCGTGTTGAGGATCTAGAGCAGCTGCTCGATACATAGGGATTCTCTTGCCCTGCTGCCGCTCGAAAGCTGCTGGTGCTTCTCAAATCCTGCTGCTGCCACTGCTGAGGAGGAGGAGGTGCTGCTGCTGCACGTGCTGCTGCTGCTGTTGCTGTTCTGGTGCCGGGACTGTTGTCTGTGCTGCTGGGACGCCTGCTGCCAGCCCTGGACGTGCTGCGGAGCCGACGCTGCTGCTGGCGTTGCTGCGACACGAACAGCGGGAGGGCATAGACGTGGAGAGCGCCGCAGAAGCAGGGGAATAGCGGCAGCAGTGGGAGCATCAGCAGCCGCAGCAGCAGGAACGGCAGCAGCAGCAGCGGGAACAGCCACACCAGCGGGAACAGCCACAGCAGCAATGACAGCAGCAGCAATAGGAGCAGGTCCGCGTCTTTTTTGTACGAGCAGCAGAGGACACTTTGATGTGTTGAACGGATTTTCATCAGCCGGGAGTCGAAGCAGCCTCAGGATAGCAGCATCTTGATGTGTCGTTGCTGAGGCCTAGCGAAAATAAAGGAGTGGGAGGTTTTTCCACATTACTGGCATGTTTTCACTGTTTCTTTCTTTTTTAACTACACGCTGCTTCTGGTGTACACACATACGTGAATGCGCACAGTTTTCGTTTGCATCTTTCGGTTTACGTAAACCCCTCTGTAGGTATTTGCAGAGAGAGAGGAGGAGAAGATACACGAATACGCGGTGTGCCCAGTTTGGCGTGCCTGTACCCGTATCAGCTGTGCTGGGTCCCGTCTCTCTTTGCATGTAGTTGCTTCTCGACAGAGAAAGCAGCTGTAGTTTGCTTATGTCAAATTTTATGAAGTCAGAGAGCTGGCACACGTACGCACATACATGTGTACACACCTGCCTATCTATCTGTACAGACAGATAGATAGACATAGATAAATATACGCGCTTATATGCGACGTGCACACACATACACACACAGAAGTGCTATTTCGTGTGTGTCTATGCATGTATATGCATACATGTGGATCTACGCGCAGGTCTATACACACGTGCGACAGAATAAATGTTTGTATGTAAATGAACAGAGAAGGAGACGGTGGGTGTGAGCGGGATATTGTCTTAGGTAAAAAGTACAGGTGTGCGGCCACGTGGGACAGGTGGTTCGCATGCCGACTGCCCAGCGTGGCTGCGGTTGCAGCAGCTGCGGCTACAACCTGAAGCAGCAGCAACTTGAAGAAGGAGGAGGAGCAGCAGCAGCAGCAGCAAATGTACGAAGCAGCAGCAGCCTCATTGCAGCCGCCCCGTCTCAGCTGGGCCTGCCAGCGTGCATGGCGGTGGACTGTAACAAGTGTCTAGTGCGGCAGTAGCGCCGCCGCACACTTCGCCGGTCACATGCAATAGTCCTGGCAGCCGCAGCTCGCAGAAGCGACCAGCAGCGGTGCCCGCTGCTCCTCGCAGTCGTCGCAACAGCGACGCGTGATACTGGGAAAACAGTATTCTCAGATAGATGCTCTGGGACGTGTCTTCAGTTCCAGCCCGCACACATAGTATACATACGCTTGTACAACCTCTCTTCCTCTATGTGTCAACATACATATGTTACCTCCTGTCTGTCTGCGTGTACGTATATATAAGTGGACAGTAGCAGGAGGCGCAGCGCACGACAATAGCAGCAAGGAAAGTGGCAGCGCCCTCGCAGCAAGGGTGACACTCGTGACTCCTGCAGGAGTCAAAGCGTGCAGGAGCGTCTGCATATAAATGAACCAGCTCGTGGGTGTTGCTTACAGCACGACGGCTGCCAGACACGTCGACGTGCGGACGTCGTTCGCATGTACACGTGATCGTATATGCTTTTTCAGAACAGGGTACAGTTGAGGAACGATAGCTGCTAGTTGCACGCGGTGCGTTACCGCAGCCGCTGCAGTGCCCTGGCACTTCGACGAGAAGCGGATGCTGCCGCGCAGCAGCAGGGGGAGGTACTCATGGTTGCTGCTGGAAACGAAACGTGGGAAGTCTTCTTTGGGAAGAATACCGCTCTGGACGACTGGAGTGTTTATTCCACATTCTATACGCACACCTGTATATCTGTTATACCAGCCACACAAGGGACACTGCGTGGCAAGGCAGATCTACATAAGCTGTATGTGCCTGTGGCATAGATTTACGCGTACACAGGTGTGTCTTTGGTAGCTTCGTGCAGGGCTCGTAACGGGACTGTAGAGGAGCTGCGTGCCTTTCTTCACTTTGTAGGATACACGCAGTGCGCACGCAGATGGCAAATCCAGATGCAGCATACTGGACGAACATTCCGCCGTTCGCCCGTACTGCTGTTGCTGCCGCTCCCCGTGGATACGGATGCCTGCGGGCCGTGGATGTACATACAGATACCCACGTATGGTGCAGTGAGTACAACTGCATATACGTTAACACACACACACACACACAATGTATACACCGCCAGGGTAGTACGTATCCACTTACTAACGTCACGCTGCTTTTCCTGGATTACGTTTGCCTAAGTGACACATCTGCACGTAGAGAGGACTGCCGCCACTGTGACGTCCATACGAATGTCTGCCCACGGACAGCGCACGCGTACGTAGCTGCGTACGATGAAGTAGTACGCGTGGACGTAATAGCCACGCCTGCTTGTACACAGGCAGTGGTACCTACGTACGTAAGAATGCGTTCATTTACTTCTAGAAGTCTAAAGTGGTCCTGCGAAGCGGAGCCGGGCTCTACGTATACCTAGTACTAAAAACAGCAAACGTGTATGAATAAACGAGTAGGCGCGCAAAACAGTCAGCCCAACGTACCCCGTGTGCGAAGCTACCTCGCACCTGCATTCGCATTTTGTGAGCGTGTGTACCTGTACAGGTGGGATGCTGTCGCAGAAATCCAGCTACAACGAAGACGAATACATATGAATATATATATATATATATATATATATGTATGTATATCCGCGGAAGGTGCTGGATATGAATTCGACGCTAGGTGTTACTAACCCACGTACTTACACGTTGCGTGCGCCCGGATGTCCACAGGTGACCTTTTCACTGTAGCTCAACACACGTATTTTTCTACACGTTTATCTCGTTGTGTGCACACGTGTACATATGAGCACCAAATTACAGAAAAGCACGCGCGTCAGACTGCAGGCATCTGCGTCTGCGAGGAGTGCTGTTGTTGCCACGCCGTACTGCAGTCAATACACACCTGGCGAATTGCTGCCCTTCTCCTCTCTAGCTGTAGTGCTGCTTTCTCGCAGCTTCGCAGCCTTCTTTCCCACGTGCGTACGCGCTGGGAAACCTTCCACATTCCCGCCGCTGGGAGGCTACAGCGACTGTTCGTCTTCTTATGTAGGCTTACCCGTCTATGTCTGTTCACGTCGTGTGGATATGCGTCAACCTGTTCCTTCTTCTGTAAAAGACGATTTTAAGCTTCTTTCGTCTGTGACACTAACGAGGTCTTCGTGCTGTCGAGTCCGCATATGTATTTGTGCTACGGCGTGAGTACTGCGTCACAATTGGCATCGACATACTAGACCGGCTGCACTTGCCTTTCCGCTACTTCGCTGTCTGCAGGTGCCAGTGCTCACATACGCACCAGCCGCAACTTTACATTAGCTATCGTTGTCCATGTGCATACGAGCGTGCGTGCGGAGTAGTCAACCGTTACTGCTGGAAAAAGTCGCAGCAGCAGGAGATGCAGAGAAAAGCCTGACGACACAATAATTAGGGTAGCAGCACCACCATTTCCTCAACTATTTAGACATATATAGTTATATCTGTTTGTGTGATAGTCATCCAGTGGTATTGACAACTAGCTACCGCTGCTACACAGGACCTGACAGTCTTATAGTGACCTAAGGGCACCTGGACTCACATAGCTGTGCATGCGTACATATTTACGTGTATATATATACATATAAATATATCCATCCATCTATACGTATACACATACATACACACATAGAGTCAAAAGCGCGCACGAGCGAGAGAGAAAAACGTGCACACTTTACAGACTCAGCGCTACTTGACTGATCTCGCGAAATTTTTTACAGTAAGAAGATCGGCGGAGAACGTTCGCGCAGAAGCTTTCCCAGTCGTCACGAGCCGAGATAGTAAAAGACGCCGCAGGACAGCAGAAGTGTCCGCGAGGCTGAAACAATCTGCCTCCCCTTCCTTTGCATCTGCAGTGGCCTAACAGGGAGACTACAGACGCAGGCCTTTGTCATCACGATCAAATCTGTACGTATGGAAGTGTGTTTTTGTCTCCCTGTTGTCCTGTTCGCCATCCTGTCAAGAACGTTTTATACACGTCAATCTGGATATACACAGAAGAGTGCAATAACTTCTGTGTTTCACATGCATTTCCCTACACGCATGCGGAGTTGGTGTGTTCAGCGTCTTTGTACTTTGGCAGCCTTTGACGCGAAGGCAATTCAACTGTAACAGCAGCTAAATAGAGAAACAGATACCTCCTACGCAGCAACTCCCCCTCGCATGTGGAGATTTATGTCCACAGCGTCTTGCAATTGCGTTTCATTCGTGAAAACGGATGGTCAGTTTCGCGGCTTAAGCTGTGGAGGTGTGCTGTTGCTTCTGTTGCTGCTGGTAGTTCCTGTCGGGGCTGCAGCAGGCTGCTGCTGCTCTTCGCCGTAGTAACGGCTAAACCTCCCAGTGCAGACTCGGCTGTTGTTGCTATTGAGCATTCATTGCTGCTACTGGTAGAGCATTTTGCTGCGTACTGGGAGGTGACCACTTTGCAAGTAAGCAATACTATGACGCTGACTCGTTGACTCTCAAAATTTACTTTGATTTTACGTCTCTGCAACGCACACACCAGTGTATGTATATACGCATGCATGTCTCCTTCATGTGTGGTGAGCCCCACACACATATGTACATATACAATTCCAAGTATGAGTACATACAAATTTAAAGGGAAGGAGATTTGTAGGCGAGACGTGAAGCTGCGGCTGCGGGATGCATTTAAGCAACACAATGGCAAGGAAATCACAAACTCGCAGGTGAAAGTCCCTGCGCGTTGTCGTCTCCTGTTGAGAAGCAGCGCGTAGTCAGGTAGAGGATGGCGTGCCTGTGTCGCAGTATTGCACAAGGTGTCGTGAGAAACGTTGATAGAAATGCACACACCCATGTTGCCAGTGCGCGTGCGTGAGGAGAGGTGGCGTACCTGCGTGCATGTGCACATTGTCTGACCTCCCTTTCATACAGGCTGCCTATTATCTGCCGAAATGCACATGAACACGTATACTACACACGTGCATATATGTATGTATATACACACAGGCAGACGTATACACATGCGTGTATGATTTTATGACGTATACATATGAGTACCAAAATACGTATATGTGTATGCATGTGTTTCGATCCACATACGTGCATACGATGAGCCTGAGTGCGGACACGCGTACTTTTTGCTGTCTGTAATCCGTACGCATGTCTCTCTGACTGCGCGCCTCTATGAGTGTGTATTTAGCTTCGGATCCGCATAGCTTTCTCTTTCTTACTCTTTCTATCTCTCTCTCTCTCCGTATCTATTTACCTGCGTACGTAGCAACAGATGTGTGCACACAGGCGTGTGTGTGTAGTAGTGTAGGACGACGCCCAGACTACGTCAGGGTTTGTTCTGTGCAACGTAAAGAGTAGGCGTTTCAGGCAGCTGTGGAGGTTGATTTTTATCATCTTTTTGCGTGTGTCTCTTTTTCAAAGCCGCTCATTCTTTGAAATTTTTGCACGGCACATCCACGACCAGGGTGTACAAAGTTCGTAATGCGTGCGTATTCGCCGTAGTCGACACACGGTTTGTCGAGGCGAGGCTGAAAGCTGCGTCAGCAGCAATGAACCACAAGGAAAAAAACTGCTTCCCACAAAAACAAACAAGCACTGAGCACCACCTCCCGCATTGTGTGTGTCTCCTCCACATTTATCGGCGGTTTCCAGCTGGTGAGATGAAATCTCAGGACTTCTAACATTGCAACGAAAGCTAGTTCGAAGGCTGGCACAAAGAAATGACTAGTCGTCTGCGTCGTGCGATACAGTCGCCCATTGCGGCTGTCCGCAGACTATTGCCCGTCAGGCAGTACTCTGCAGGCTGTTTCGCTTTACGGGCAGCAGAGTTACGCATGTTAGCAGGCTTTTTCGCCGTACAGGCAGCAGAGTCACGTATACTAGCAGGCTTTTTCGTTGTTTCAATGTTGGGATTGTGAGAGATCTCCACAACACTGGCGCGCTGGAACAGTAGAAGCAGAAACAAAGGGAAAGTCTGATGTGCACGCAGGTGGGTCAGTGACTCCCATCAGCGTTGGCCAGGAGAAGGCTCTGAGGAGGAGACGTAAATGCGAAGTACTGCGGTAGCACAGCGGCTGCGGATGGGAATGCGGGTATTTTGATGTGCAGTCAGAGAAGGCGTATGCTGCTGACTTAGTGTGCTACATCGCGTGCGAAGCAGCAGAAGCACTTTCGGCTGAAATCGGCAGGAGAAGGAGCACACACGCGTGAGCAGCAGCAAGTGCAAGAGCAGCGGCCGCGTCAACAGGGCAGGGGAAAGAGGAGCAGCACGTCCTTCAAAACAAAGAGCAGCGATAGCAGCACCAGCAGAGGAGACACAACGCGCGCAGCAGAGAGGCTATGTGGTAGGCGCGCACAGCACCTTGGCATCGTGCAGTAATACAGCACGGAAGAATGCTCTGGGTTTTTTCCTTTAGAAAGAGTTCGTGCAGCAGCGCCAGGGAGAACCGGCGAACAAACAGCAGCAGCACGAGCGCCGCCACAAGAAGGGCTAGAAGCAGCAGCAGCACGACCCCTGTGTGAGCAGCAGCAGCAGTGGCGGCACCAGCCGGGGCAGCAACAGAGAAAAACTCGCGCAGGGCCGTAGAGGATTTTCCTCAGTAGCAGCAGGAGCAGCAGCCCGCATAGCAGCAACAGCACACCAGTAACGGGTACCCACCCCGGCACTGCGGAAAAGCGTAGCAGGAGCAGAGACAGCAGCAGCAGCAGCAGTCGCAGCAGCAGGAGCTGCCCGCCGGAAGAGGAGCAGCAGCAGGTGACGAACGACCAGCGCGTAGGGTAGCGCAGGAGGAGTGGAGATGCAGCTCGTACGCGTGTGCGTGTGTGTCTGGGCGTGCCGCATTTGTCCTGAGCGAGCCGCCGAAGGAATTCGCGTTAGCTCAAGATTTTTCCAACATTTTGCGTTGTTCAACCACTATTTTCTCTACGTTTTCAACGCACATGGGCCACGATCCGTATGCGGAGGACTTTTGTGTTCTTCCCAATATTTCAGCGGTGTTATCAGAGGTCGCTTCTGTGCGGCGTAAGGAAGAAGACACCCCAGCTCTTTCTCTATCGCTCTGCATGCAGCACACGCGGGTCAGCTGCTACGAGAGCGACACAAACCCAGCAACAACAGCAGTGACTATCCCGCTGACAGCAACAGCAAAAGCAACTGCATGTGGCAACAGCGCCATCGCAGGAACGGCAAGCATTTCTGCAACGACAGAAGCAGCAACTAGAGCACCACTGCAGATTAGCGCAGCAGCAGCAGCGGCCAACATCTTTTGCAACAGCAGCAGCAGCGCCCGTGCAGCCGCGGCAGCAGCAGCGGAGCAGCAGGAGCAGAGGAAAAGTATCTGCATAGGCAACAGGGGCGATGACCAACCTCTCCTGGCGAAGTGCAACGCAGCCTTCGCTTCTACCACGCCCTGATCGCCGTATCCGTAGCACTGTTTCATTGCCTTACTGCCCGCAGCAGCCCCGCTAGCGAAGCAGCAGCACGAGCAGGATAGCAACACCAACACAGCAGCAGTAACGAATCACTCGCACAGGAGCAGCAACGGGCGCGCCGCAGCGACCAAATTAGAATAGCAGCCGGGGAGGGCATAGGCCACAACAGGAGCAACAGCACCACTGCAGCAGCGGCAGAAGCGCGCGACGGCAGGAACAGACAAGTGATAGCAACGGCGCGGACAGCAGGAGCCGCACTAGCGCAGCAGCAACAGAGCAGCAGCAGCAGCAGCAGGACGCCAGCAGCAGCAGAGCAGCACCAGCGGCGGTGTCGCGGCCACGACAGAGCAGGAACTACAGCAAGAAGAAGCAGAAGTCAACAGCAGCAAAAGAGAGGTGTGGCGGCCAGTGGCAATTTGGCAGCATCGGCGTCAGTCGGACTGTGAACTGGAGGAGGAAGAGGAGGGACAGCAGCAAGAAGAAGTGTGTTGCAGATAGATCCCCATTAGCAGGAGCAGCAGCAGGGCTGCAGTGGCAGGAAGGGAACAGAACAGCAGCAGCACTAGCAGCAGAAACGTTGCAGCAGCCGATGCAGCAAGTACGACACCGGACCAGGCAGAGCCGCAAGGGCGGGCACTTTGAACACTTCTGCTCTGCCGTAGCAGAAGAAGAGCAGCACCTGCGGCAGCAAGGGCCAGCAACAGTTCCTGAAGCAGCAGCAGCAGCAGAAGATGGCGCTACGCGAGTGGTGCAGCAGCACAGCCAGAGACCCCGCCAACCAGCAGGAGGCTCGGGGCAGCGCGTAAGCCGCAGCAGCAGCGGCAAAGCAACAGAAGAAGGTGATGTCGAGAAGATAAAGCAGTGTCGAAACGGCCAATGTAGCGCGCGAGGCCGCAGCAACTGCTGTTCATCGTCTACTCGTCTATATGTGTGCGTCCCGCTGCTTCTCTTTACACATCTGTATAGACGTGTCTGGCTGTTCCTGAAGAATCGTAGTACCTGCATGCGCATGCAGGCGTCCATATCAGTGTATTCCCGTTCATTTGTAGACGCATATACTCATTCTAGGTTTACATATGTATGTACAGATCTGCTTGCCTATCTGTGTCAATTCTACGTATAGATAGGTGTGTATACTCTGGTGTATGACAGCAGCAGGTGCAGCCGCAGAGGACAGTGACGTGCGTGTACCGGGTGAAAGCGAGAGTAACTCGCTAGCATCGGGAACAGTAGCACTAGTAGCGTCAGCTTCGGTGTCAGCAGCAGCATCACCAGCAGCAGCATCACCAACAGCAGCATCACCAGCAGCAGCAGCATCAGGAACAGCAGCAGCAGCAGCATGCGTGCTGCACCAACATTCCCAGCAGCAGCACTCGGAGCTCCAGCAGCGGCAGCAGCAGTAATCGCAGCACCACTGCTAGCAGCAGCATGTGCAGCAGCAGAATTTGCAGCACCAGCAGCAGCAGCACTGGCACCGCCACCATCCGCAGCAGCACAGCAGCTGCAGCAACACAGCACAGCAGCAGCAGTACAGCATAGCACAGCAACAGCAGCAGCAGCACAGCACAACACAGCAGCAGGAGGAGCACCGTGTCGGCGGGCGCACATGATTGAAAGTGGGGACAACATGGAGGACGACTTTTGCGGCGGGGACGCGACAGAGGGGAACTGGGTAGCTGCTGCATGCGTGCGGCAGTTGAACCAGGAGTACCCCACACTGGAATCTTTGTCTTCGTTGGACGAGCACATGGAAGTGCTGCAGTCTCGTCTCCGCCTTCTGGAGCACGAGATTCTCGCAGCAGTGCGGGAGCAGGCGCAGCGGTCGTCCGCTAGTGTGTCTGTGCTGCCGTTTCCTTCTAACGCTGCTGCAGCAGCAGCAGCAACAGCTGCGGCTTCCGCGTCCGCGTCTTTGGGAAGCGCTGTGCGTGCGTCTGGCGCTTCTGGTATAGCGACACCCCAGAGTGCACTGTCGGCGCCGGACGCCAGTCCTCCTTCTGCGCAGGCGACGTCTGCGTCGTCTTCTTTCTCCACCTCCGCTGCTGCAGCAGCAACAACTGCGAGAAGCGGTCGCTCGGGGGGACGTTCGTCAGCTGCAGGAGCCGGGGCTGAGGGGGGAGAAGGCGAATTTCCTCTTCCGCAGCAGCAGCAGCAGGTGACGGCGACAGAGAAAGGGGGGGATGACAGGAGCTTGGCTTCGTTTCAAGGTGCTGTGCAGCAGCTGCTGCTGCGGCTGCAGCGCATGCAGCACCGTGCAGCAGCGAGCGACCGCCGTGTGGGGTTGGTCTGTGAGGATTTGAAAGGTCTGGCCGTGGCGAAGCAAAATTTAACCGCATGCATTGCATGTTTGAAGCGCCTGGTAATGCTCATTACCGCGCTAGATCAGCTGCGTGAAGCAGCAGCAGCAAGACGCTACGCAGAGGCAGGGCAGCTGCTGCTTGCGGTAAAAAATCTCGTAGCGACGTTCGAGCCGTATCGGCGCACGGTGCCTCGCGTCGCGCAGCTGCTGCAGCAGAAGGAAGTGCTCTGCAGAGCGCTACAGCAGCAGCTTATCGAGGACTACCAGGGGGCGTTTGACGAAGAGGCGGGGCCAGCAGCAGCAGCTGCTGCTGCGGTCGCAGCGGCAGCGGCTCGCCGCCAGCGCGCATTAGATGAAGACCTGCTGCAGCAGCAGCAAGGGGGGGGGCTGGGGGCAGCCTTGCGCAGCGCAGAGGGCGGCAGCCACCAGGCTGCTGCTGCAGGAGGAGGCGGAGGGGCGGGGGGCTTCCTGTCGCAAGTGGCTGCTGCGTTTGGTGGCGGGGGGGGAAGTGCCGCTGCTGCTGCTGCTGCGGGTGGTCAGGCGCAGAACAGGACAGCAGCGGCAGGAAGAGGAGAGGGAGGAGGAGAAGCAACAGCAGCGGATGTGGGGTTGTCACGGCTGCAACAGCAACAGCTGAAGGCGCTGAAGGAGGCGCACTTGGCGGTCGAGGCCCTGGGACCCGACGTTGTCCGAGATGCGGTGCAGCTCGTCTGCCACTCGCTGCTGTTCAGCTACAGCAAACTGTTTAAGCCTGCGACAGCCATTGCCGCCTCTGCGACCGCGGCCGCGCCGCCCTCAACGGGCGCCGGAGGGGGGGGCGGGCTGTTGCTGCCGCTCCATCCGCTGCTCGCGCAGAAGAAGTCCAGCAGCAGCAGTGGCGCAGCAGCCGCAGGAGGCAGCAGCAGCGGAGGCGGAACAGGAGGAGGAGGAGGCGCAGCAGCAGGAGGAACAATACCGGGAGGGAGCAGCAGCAGCGGCAGCGGAAGAAGCAGCAGCAGTAGCAACGAAGCAGGAGGAGGAGGAGCAGCAGCAGCGTGCGACATTGCCGTAGTAGAGAGACGCTACGCATGGCTGAAACGGACGCTTCGGGAATATGAAGAGAAATACGCAGAGTTTCTCCCCCAGCGGTGGAGAGTGCGGCCGCAACTCGCTGCGCTGTTCTGCCGCATCACAAAGCAGCACCTTGTCGTAAGATTTCTTCTTCTTCTTCTTCGATTCCTTCCTTTTCTTCAGTCTCGTCTTCCTCTTCTTCTTCTTTTCAGTCCTCTTCGCGTTCCTCGCCTTCCTCTTCCTGTTCACCTTCGTCATTTACTCTGTCTTCTCTTGGAACGTTTCGTGTGTAGTGCGTAGCCGCTGAGGAAGACGGAGACGTCCTCGAAGTTCTGGCAGCAGTCATACATTCAGAAAATAGAGAGGGACGTGCATACCTCCATAGGTAGAACGTATCCACGTACCTATATTTCTGTATCTTCATACCTATATTATATATATACATACCGGTGTAGGGTGCCCAAACGTACAATATATATATATATATATATGTATATGTCTCACTCACTCTCTATGTATGTGCATATATAGTGTGTACACATGTAACATACATACGTATATATATCTGCATGTGTAGATTGTGTGTACACGTCCAATATCTACGTATATATATATGTAACTGTTTCTCTCTCTCTCTCTATATATATGTGTAGGAGCACGCATTGATTTGAATACTGATGCATGTGGAAGAAAGGAGATGCACGTGCACCTCTCTATAGGTAGAACGTATTTACGTACGTATGTATCTGTGGGCGTGTTTGTGCATGCGTATAATATATGCATGTACCTCACTCTCTCTCTCTGTATATATGCGTGTACGCATATATAGTGTGTATACCTATAATGTCTGTATATCTACCTACCTTCTCTCTATCTATGTGGATGTAGAGTTTGTGTAGACGTACAATATATGCATATATGTGTCGCTGTTTTTTTCTCTTTGTCTCTCTCTGCTTCCCTCTGTGTCTCTTGGCCTTGCCATATATATTTATATGTGGATGTGTACCTGCATGCATTTGTCTCATAGCGCGTGTGGACGTGGTGTGGATACTTAGACGCGTCTGCAGACTTCTCTATTTTGTGACAGCGTCTTCTTCCGCAAATATATCTACTGCGCAAAAGGACGACTGAGCCTTCACGTGTGTATACACATATATTTGTATATAGAGAGAAGAAGTAGCTACGCAGATATTTACGCAGAGAGGGACGCGCGGACGGACACGCATGCACGCATGCAGGGAAATGTACGTGTTCATATCTGCAGGGCCACGCCCAGTAGAAGGAAGAGCGGAGAGCAGGGACAATTTGCAGCGTCGCTGGAGAATGGCAGCACCAGCTGCGGCTGCTTAGAAAGTGTGGCGCACGACAAGAAAGCCACGGGTTCATCACTCACAGAAATCAACGCACCTGTGCGCATGCGAATGTCTGGAACCCGTTCACACATGGTCGCACCATACGAATCAACCTGCTCGGATTCAAGTATATTTATAGAGAGAGACAGAGAGAGAGCTAGACGGATAAATAGACAGTTATGTACGCATACGTCTATATATATGTTTGCCCTGTAGACATTATATATGTAAATATAGCTAAATACACGTGTACCTATATATGTGTATGTGTACATGTATATGTATGTGTGTGCCGTGTACACACACAATTTAGAAAGAGTGGGATGTGTGGGTTTGATGAGGGTGATCGGGGAAGAGAAAGATTTGCGTGTGGGGTGTGGAAGAGAGGAGCAAGGCCACTTTTAAAGAGACGTTTCCGTTGAACGAATAAGTAGCAAACGCATGCGTACTACATTTTCCTGGGG
The DNA here is from genome assembly GCA_000727475.1 of Sarcocystis neurona. Lineage (NCBI taxonomy): Eukaryota > Apicomplexa > Conoidasida > Eucoccidiorida > Sarcocystidae > Sarcocystis > Sarcocystis neurona. Next base: position 115,047 of record KL647327.1, read on the forward strand.
GAAAGTTGTCAGGAAGAAGGAAATCGGGAAATCACTCGGAAGTGGACCTCTGGGTAGATGTTTCTGTCTATCTCTCTGTATCAGCCTACGACCTGCATGCCGCCGTGAGTGGAAGTGATAGGCGTATACGCGAGTGTGTTCGTACGATAGAAAAGAAGAAGGTACGCGTGCCCTGGCGCTCTATTTTTGCTGCTCTGCGCTGCGATGCAGAGTGCGACGGCGGTGCTTCCCTTTTTTGCGTATCAGCGTCTGCTGCATGTGTTCCACGCTTCTGCTGCTGCTGGTCGTCTCTTGCTGGTGTGTCCTCGGGGAAGATCCTGCTCCTGGTGCTCCTGTTGCTGCTGCCGGTGTCGCGACTGCTACCTTGCCGCCGCTGCTCTTCCTTCGCCGGTTGCTGGAGAGACGTGCCGCCGACCGCGCCTCTTCCCTCCGTGCTGCTGCTGCTGCCCTGGGTGGTGCTGGTGCTGCGCTCGGGACTGCTGCTGCCTGGGCTGGGTAGTGCTGCTGCTCTGACGGTGCTGCTGCGGCAGGTGGGTGGTGCTGCTGCTGCAGGAGATGCTGAGCTGCTGTCAGCACGTCGTCGACTACCAGCTGCTGGTGCGCCTTCTACGTCGCACTGTGGACTTTGAATTGTCTTTAGAAAGCAAGTTTAACAATGAAGAGCAATCGCTGGCGTTGCTTGCTGCCCTGGAGGAGCGCGGCGGCAGCGCAGGGGGAGGAGGGCAGCAGCAGCTGCTGCAGCTGGCTGCTGCCGCGAACTCCTGCGAGGCCGCTTCGAGTCGGCTGGTGCCGTACTCGCAGCAGCAAACGTCTGCGTCCTCGACGCAGCAGCAGCAGCGCAGCAGCAGCGGCGGCCGGTTCCCAGCAGCCGCAGCAGCAAAGCACGCGAGGGAAGGAGGCGCACTCCTGATGCAGCAGACGAATCCATTCGAAGCTGACCTCCTCTCTGCTGCTGCTGCAGGAGGAGGAGGAGGACGTGGAGGAGGCACCAGCAGCAGCAATAACGGTCCAAGCAGCAGCAGCAGCTGGGACTGGAGATCTGGGGGACCTGTGCAACAGCAGCAGCAGAGGGAAGGGACCTATGACGGAAGAAATGCTGCTGGTGCTGCTGCTTCGCCCTACATTGCTGCTACTGCTGCTGCTGCGGGTGATAGTACTGCTGCTGCTGCAGTGCCCTTTGTGATAGTGTTCAGAGGGACGCTGTCGAGCGTCTTCGACACGTTTTTGTATCGCTGGGCGGACGCGGAGCAGCAGCTGCTGCAGCAGACTCTGAAGGCTGCTGCCGCACGGGAGTCTATTGTTCTCAGCGGCAGTGCGCTGCCTCAGACACTGCATGCGTTTCAGCTGGTCCTGGGGAACACCGCTGCTGCTGCCGCATGCGGATCGACGCGGGAGCAGCAGCTGCAGCAGCAGCGCACAGCAACGCCGTCCGGCAGAGAGACGGAGGAGCCGGCAAAAGCAGAACGTCGCACCGATGCGTTTGGCCAAGAAGAAGAAGAGGAAGAAGAAGAAGACGAAGAAGAAGAAGATGACGAGGCTGCAAATGCGGCGGTTTTTTCCTCTGCGAGCGAAGTTCTGAGCGCATGCAAAGCAGTTCTTGACAAAGGCAGAGCACTGACACGCCCGCAGGCCATACGGGAAATCTTTGCCGTCTTCAAGAGGCTCTTTGCCGACTACGCTGCGCTTCTTAACAGCAGGTCCACATGAAAAATATCAGAAATGCTTGTACATGTCTCTCTCTGGGCCTATAGAAAACTACAGAGAAACACAGATCTATGTGAAGAAACACTGAGGGAAAGGAGGTGCAGGGAAACGTAGACTTTCACAGACAAAGATTCAAAAAGAGAAAGTGATACGCAAACGGAGAGATCTAGAAAGCTTTCTCTCTCTACATATATATACACATATGTATATATATATATAAACATGTGACGCCATTAAAGTGCGACATCTCTGCTGCTGCCTTGTGTGCACCTGCTGCTGTTGCTGCTGTTGCTGCTGTGCTGCTGCAAGTCTGGGGATGCGGTTCCTGTGTCTGCTGCTGCTGGTGGGGAGTGGGTGCGACGTTTTGCAGCAGCCGCTGCTGCTGAGACGGTGGCGGTTGTATGCTGCTGCTCGAAGTGCAATTGCTGCTCCTGCTGCTGCGTCTTCTGCCTCTGAGAGGGTGTGTGGCGCCGGGGTCGCTCGTAAGTCTCCCTCTTCAAGATCCGGACTGCTGCTGCTTCTCCGTTCGCTGGTTCTGCTGCCTCTGTTGCCGTCGCTGCGTGTGCTGCTGCTGGTGCTTCTGCTCCTGCTGTTGCCGCCGTGGTAGCTGTTTGGGAGGTGGTTGGGTGGCTGGTCGGCCATCGCACCGGCTGCTGCGGCTGTCGATTCTTCGCCTCTGCAGCTTCGTGCTGCTGCTGCTGCTGCTGCGAGGCGACTTGCAGGACACATACGCTGCTGCCGTGGCTTTCGCCCGCTCACCCTACCGGGCCCGCTGCTCTCCTCTCCTATCACAGAGAAATTCGACAGTTTTCGCCGCGTACACAACGCTGTGGCAGCTGCTGCTGCTGCTGCTCCATTGCTTGCACGATATGCGTATAGACCCGAGGCGCTGCCTTCTATATTGAAAGCTTGTGTGTATGTATGTGTGAGTGTGTGCCATGTATTTTTCTCAATCACACATATATACTTATATGTATATATACTCATTTTTCACGCGCTCTCTATGCACTTCTCTCTCTGTATATGTATATACAACCATACATATATATATATATGTATGTGCGTAGGTACCCATACATATATACACACATGTATCCATACATAAGAGCTGTGTGTATGTGCGCGTAGTGGGTCGCGTGATAGATAAGGAGAATGTCGAAAAACGCAGGTTTCCTCCGAACACAAAGGAGAAAGAAGTGCTTCTCTTCTGCATGCAGAATCTATAAATAGGTGCGACTGACCCTGTTCTCTCTCTCTCCAGCTGTAAAAGTCAGTGTCACCCCCACGACATCATACAAGAACGTACACACATATGTACGCACGTGTCTATATCTACATATGTATACCTGTGTGTCCATCTCTCTCCCTCTACATATATATATATATATATGTACAAGTGTTTTTACGTATGCGTGCGTGCAGTGTTGATGTGTGCCTACTCTTCCCAGGTTTCTGGTGGGCTGTCAGAGTTTTGTAGAGGACTTTCTTTGTCTTCTTAAAATAGTCTCTTCTTCTCAAAGTTGTCGCTACTTGACCGCAAAATCTCTCTCTCTTTCTATATATACATATATATAGATGTATGTATGTGGTGTCGGTGTGTATCTCGTGCTGCTGTGGGGTTTTGTGGATTGCGGGCTTTGCGATGGGCCTTCGTCCTCTTTGCTGCGCAGGGTCCCGTCTCGGAAGCAGCTGAGCAGCCTGCCTACTGTCGGACAGGCTGCAGCGTTGTTCGGTCCTGCAGGAACAGGCGAGCACGACAGCAGCAGCAGCCGCCGCGTCGGCGGCGAAGGCTTCGGCGACAACAAGGGAGGAGGAGGAGACGGAGACAGAGGAGGAGGCAAAGGCGACGCCGTGGTGTCCGTGGGGGGTGGAGGCGCTGCAGAGGGCGGGCCGTCTCCGTTTTTGTGTTGGGGGGCGGCCGAGGCGGCGGCCGCCTGCGCGTCGTCGTCGCGCTGCGCTGCTGCTGCTGCTTCGCCGCTGCTCGTTGCATGCGCGTGCATTGGCACCAGCGCGTACGTGGACGCGTCGCTGCAGAAGCTGCAACTGTCCTGCGTCAAGGCGGTCGCAGCCCTGCAGCCTCCTCGGGCAACGCTGCTGCATCCGTATCTGCTCGTTTCTCCTACTTCTAACAGCAGCAGCGGTGCCTGCAACGGCTACGCGCGCAGCGGCTACGCCAGCAGCGACGAAGACGAGACGCTCAACGCCGCTGCTGCTGCGAAGCCGCAGGCCTTTTCCTTCGATGAAGAGCGCGGTGAGAAGGCACACGCGTAGCCACCGCTGCGGCACGGGAGACCCGATGCCGAGCTTCGAAGATGAGCTGCACAGAGTCACGTTTCTACAGGGAGACCCGGGGAAATCCTTCTCCGTACTGGAGGCTTCGTTTCTCTTCCTTCTTTTGTCTGCACACACAACGCAGTTACATCTACAAGTTCTTCTTGTCTTCTCGCACGGGCGTTCAACATGTGGGATTCATAAGACGTTTTCCTTTCTCTTCCTCTTACGTACGTGTGTGTGTATGTACATACGTACATATGCATATATGGATATGTATAGGTATAAATATATTTACGTGGCTGTCTGTATACGCACACAGAGACGTATGTATATGTATATACGTGTATGTATAGATGTATATGCACGGCTGTGTGTGACCAGACACAAATACACATGTATATATATACACATACGTATAGATATAGATGTATGTACGTGGCTCTGTGTGTGCACAGACACATACATATATGTGTAGGTATAGATGCATCTATGTAAGGCTGTATGTGTACACACACGTATATATATGTGTATACCTGCATGGCTGTGTCAACGTTTTTCTTTGTCTCTGCTGATGAATGTGTACGAGAGAAGCTAATTTATATTGATGCGAAGTCTTGCAAACGTTTCTTTGAAACCGCGGTCAATGAATACGTCTCTGTGAAAGTCTGCAGGCCAGCCGAAGAGACAAGTGTGTCCGTGTGTGTCGTCTGTGAGTATGGGGGCCCTCCACGTGCTCGCCCCCGGTGCGGCGACCACCCTTCCCTGGGCCGCAGCATGCACCACTTGCGCCGCTGCTCTTCCTGCGGAAAAGTTCTCGCAAATCATCGACGACAAACCTTGCTAGCTGCACGCGTGTAGACGCCTGGGTGCACCTGCTTCTTTGTACGCTCGTCGCCTCCTCCCAGTTGCGAGGAGAAACGGAGTTCCCGTGGCTAGCCCAACATACACACATACGTCCCGCAAGCGAGCGTACCCCTTGTATACATTTATATATGTATGTATGTATGTGGACACATGTATGTATATGTGCGCGCACATCCATCAGCAGTATCAGGTTGACGCACGTCTATAGCGACGAGCCGAACATACGTTACTTCTGTGTTGTGTGTAGGTGCATATAAATATATTGAGAGAGACAGACAGCTCTGCACCAGGTTACACAGTATATAGCTGCACCTGCAGGCATATACGTACACGCGTGTGAGTGTATGTGTGTGCATGTGATCACCTGTCTCGTTTTCTCTCTTCCACTCTCGCAAGCAATCGCGCGTCTAAAGAGTTCACTGTTTTTCGTGAACTCTTTTCAACTGTGTGTGCAAGACATGCCCAAGGACTCCCGGTCCTGCGGCGCTTTTCACTCGGGTGGCGCGGTGAAGGTGGTGGTGCTGCTGCTGCTGCCAGCGGTGCTGCGCGGTCGTATGTAAATTTCACGCGCATGCACGTCTGCACGAACAAGGGAAACTCCCTTTTTGTCTCTTACTTTCTGTCTTTCTGCCGGTGTGCAAGCGCGTATGTGTTTTCACTCCATTCCGCAGATTTGCACCTGCATAGTTTCTTTGACAACTTGGAGGTGTGTACATGCGTGTACGCGGTTATTATTGTCGCGCGTGTGTGCCCCCGTCGCGCCGGGTGTACGTACACCCGACTCTGCCTGTGCGCGCGTCTTGTGTCCGCGCACACGTGATGCAGCGGCGGGCGTGTGTGGGCATGCCTTGTTGCCCCGCCGCTGCTGCTGGTGCTGTCCACGCGATCATCCCAATACACGGCCTCCCACGTGCTGCGTCCTCTGCGTCCCAGCAATGCTGCGAGGACTCTGCTGTGCTGTTGCTGCGGAGCGTCAGTGTGGGGTGGTTTCTGTGGCTAAGCGAGTGTTTTCTGTCGGCGAGTTTGTGTCTCTCTGTCTCCCTCTGCCTCTCGGAGTGCGAGTGGTTCCTCGTGGCAGTTGCTGCTGCTGCTGCCGAGAGCGGGCCCTGCGCACGTTGTCGTCTCTTCAGGGAAAAGAGGAGAAGGAGGAGCAGGCAAAAAGGGAAAGGAGAAGAAAAAGGAGACGGAAAGAGAGAAGAGAAAGGCTGCTCGCTTGTGCACTGAGGCGGGCTGGTGTGGGGAGTGGGACGTGCGCGTCTCCGCATCTCTGTCTCTGTCTCCGTCGAGGGGACGCAGGTACACGGGCGGTATATGTTGCTGTTGCTGCTTCTGAATGTGTGGGGTGTTCTGCAGAGCAGCTCTGGGACGTGCAGGGCAAGAGCGTGGCGTTGCTGGTGCACGCGTTTGAAAGCACTGCGACTGCAGCAGTCGGACAGCTCCTCTCCGACAGCATAAAGGGCAGCAGCAGCAGCAGGGGCAGCAGTAGCGTGTTCCCCGGCCCGGGATACGCAGAAAACGCAGGGGCTGCCGCTGCTGCGTCGGTGACTTCGTCTGCAGCAGGAGCAGCGACGGCGACCGCAGGGGGGGGGGGAGTCGGCGGCGGCGCGAATTTGCCGAGCAGTGCCGGAGCCGCCGCTGTCGAGACGTTGGAGCAACAGCTCAGAGAAAGCATGGGTCTTCTCAGTTTCTTTCTTAGCCGCCCTCTGTTCCGCTTTCTCTGGGACAAGCTGGCTCAGGTAGACGTGCTTCAGCGACAGCAGCAGCTTTTTTCCCGTTTCTCTCTCCCTCTCTCTCTTTGTACATGCATACATATGTATATATATATGTATTTCTATGCATCTAGCTGGTTCCTTCAAGTGCATGCAACCCTACCTACGTTTCTTCCTCTATATCAGCACACTGAACTACACGAAAACAGACGTCTCAGTATCTCAATATCGATGGTATACATATGTGTATGTACGTATTCGTTTATGTGTGTATGGATGTATGCATGGATGTATGCATGGATGTATGCATGTGTATACAAGTATGTACGTACATATATATATATATATATGTGTCTGTGTGTGTGTATGTGACCGCGTGTGTACGTATGGGTATGTATATGTTTGTATGTATCTGTGTATGTATGTGTATATATGTGTGTGTGTGTGTGAAGGTATCGGAGAGACACGTATATGGGTTTGTATCGAGCAAGAGAGCAACAAACGTCTACGATGTTATAGAGGATAGCACGCCTGCGTGTAATTACTTCAGAAGTACGAGAGAACACATTTCTTAGTTACGAACTTTGAGCGTAGGTCTGCTCTTTTGTGTGTGTGCCGAGCACCGCTTTCCGTCTCCCTCTCTCTCCAGGTGGAGCGCACATCTTCCAAGAGCAGCAGGACTGAGTACCGCTATGTATAGGCGGCTGACATATATGTGTCACGTAGCAGTCAGTTACGCCCTTCCATATATATTTATATTGTCGAGTTTAGTTATCTGTAGATCTATTAGTACATTTACACGTGTGTGTATGGTTTATGTGTATGTATTCAGCCATGTGCATGTATATACGTGCCTGTATGTGCATGTGTGTACATCCCTTCTCATACGTGTAGAAATGTAGCACAACAACCTTCTGTGTAGATGGATTCCTGCTGCGTGTCCTCGTACGAGCTGCATGTATGCCTTGCTGCTGGTTCTGCTGGCGCTGCTGTGGGTGTTGCTGCGCGGCTGCTCTGGCTGCATCTTGTTGCAGGACATCATAGAGCAGTTTGTAGCTCGGCTGCAGCAGCACTTGAAAAATATGTCGGCTGCAGCAGCGCTGATTTTGCTTCGCAATGCGTCGCTGTTGAAAATGGCGCTGCTACGTCTGCCCGAAAGCAGCTGCTTCTCTCTGTCCTCCGCTGGTGCTGCTGCTGCTGTGGACCGACCCCTGCGCAAGCTGCGTATGCCTGCAGGTAAGTAGTCGCTGCTACTGCTGCTGCTGCTGCCGGGTGCACTTGCTGGCAGAGAACGTGGACACGGGAATGCAAGAAGCACGCGCTGCAGGTGACCGGTGCTGCCGCTGCTGCTGCTGTCGCTCCTCCGGCTGCAGCTGGGGAGCCTGCTGGGTTTCTCGCTCCTCACGGGTTCTGCTGCACCTGCACGAATTAAAACGTTGGGGGGGTCAAGTGTCTTTTCTGTCCGGCCCACGCCAAGCAGCAGAGCCGAGGTCGGTGTCGTGCGTGTGTGGGGTCTCAGGCAGCAGAGACGAAACGGCTGTTGCGCCTGTTTGGCGTGTCACACAGCAGGAAGGAGACGCTGTTGTGTGTGTGGGGAGGGAGAACTCGCAAGCAGCGGAGACGAGACATGTGGTGGGGATTTTTACTTCTACTACTACCACTACAAGCCAGGGAGACAAGACGGGTGTTGTGTGTATGTGTGTGCGTTGATTACTGCTGCTGCTGCTGCTCCTCCTACTGGAAGCAGCGAAGACGAGAGAGACGCGACGCTGACTCACTTTTGTGTAGGTCGCGCAGAAAGGCGAGGAGACGAGACTTCCCGCCCGGCGACCCGTGCTGCCCTCTAATTTTTTGTAGCTGCGAGCCGAAGATGTACTGATACGTTGCTTCTGTGGCGGTGCGAACGTTGTCGTCTGCATTTCCCTTCCTCGTTCGTTCTGCGGAGCGACTCTTGAGACGCGCCCCGTGCTGCTGCTGCTGCTGTCGTGGGAAATGTGTGTGCTGCTGTATGCAGGGTACAAAAAATTTGTGAGACGCGAGTTGGGACGGGCGGAGGAGTTACTGCGAAACTGCGCCGCTCTACCTGAACGAGGAAGTGCGGCGATCACTATGTGTCTTATTTCCTTTCCTTGCTTGGATTTCGACTCCAACATATATATACATATTTACTTCCCTGTATTTCTACTACCATATATAATTTTGTTTACCCTTTGTATTCCTGCTAGCATATATATATATATACATATTCTCTTCCATTCTCTGTCTATCCACTAGCACATATATATATACATACAGGTGTGTATACTCTCTCTCTCTTTCCCTGTTTCTCTACTAGCGTATGCATATATATATACATATTCTCTTCCATTCTCTGTCTATCCACTAGCATATATATATATATATATACATACAGGTGTGTATACTCTCTCTCTCTTTCCCTGTTTCTCTACTAGCGTATGCATATATATATATACACATATTCTCTTTCATTCTCTATATTTCAGCTAGCATCTATACAGGTATATATATATGTATATTCCTTTCATTTCCTCTATCTCTACTAGAGTGTGTATATATTTATGTACTCTCTCTTTCGCTGTGTTTCTACTAGTACGTATCACATGTTACTGTAGACGATCATGCGACTTATACATATATAAAACCGTGTGTACGTGTGTATTCGTGTATATATATCTATACGTTTAGGTGTATATGCATCTCATTCTCTCTCTCTCTCTATATATATATATGTGTATGTGTGTGCGCGTGTATCCATATGCGTGTATATATATGTATATATATACATTTGTGTGTATATGGGGGTGTATGTATGTGCGTGTGTGTATGTAGTATTGTTGCTCACGTGTGTGTGTAACACATATACAGCATTCCATCGAAAAACGTTTCCATTCATACACGATTTAATATACGCGTATTCCTATGTTATGATGCAACAGGGTATGCCGGCGCGTAGGCGTACACGTACATATATATACATATAAATATGTAAAGGAGGAGAGAGAGAGAAAGGAGGAAATCCAATCTACATATGCTCCGGATTTGCGGAAGACGTATTTGTAGAAGTATAGGCCTTGTGGGGCGTGTATTGACACACGTGGAGAAACAGCACAGCGCCAGCTTCGTTGTCCTCAACAGTGTGCTCACCCAGAACACAGAGGTTGGCTGCCGTAAAGGGTGGAGAGGTGTTTGTATATATCGATATATATATAGATAGGTGGGTAGGTAGATAGATAGATTGATGAATAGATTGATACAGGGGTACATAGATCTGTGGGTAGACAGAGAGATAATGGATCGATAGAGGGATAGAGAGTTAATTTGATACACAGGTGGATGCATAGATAGCTGGATAGACAGATATGTCGCTGTAATTGATGGAGTTGCTGCGGCAGGTCTATACATATATGTATACGTACACGTACCCCCCCATAGTTGGTGCGTGTCTTGTAATATACGCATGTATATAGATAGAGTGAAACGCGTCGAAGTAATTGATGGAGAGGCTGATATATGTACATATATGTGTATATATGTCTATATATATATGTGTATATATATGTAGGCATGTAGCCATCATTGGTGTAGAGATTCGGATATATATTCACATACATATATATATATATTGGCGTATTAACTTTGTCTCTCTGTGTCTTGTCGCTGTACGTGTGACTATGTGTCCGTACAAATTCGTTACGCGTCAGATGCGTATACATCCCTGCTATGTGTCGCCTTGGCTTTGTTATATCTGCCTCTGTGTTCATCGTCTCATATATCCTGGCACAAAGACATGCGCATGCCTATTTTCTAGATAGAGACGCACACGTACTTGCGCCTATGGAAGATGTATAGTAGGTGCAAATCCCGTACATGCAGAAGTCCACCACGCACGAGGGTGTGTACATGGGTGGCTGTGTGTATATATGTTCCGTTCGTCATCTCTCTTCTTCCTCACACATACACATGTATATGTGCGTACATATTTGTATACACATATGCGGGTAGGGAAGAGAAAGGAGGAGAGGAGCGTGACAGGCAGGGACAGAAGCAAACTGATACACGTGTACACGTGTATATGTCCATCTACGGAGGGAGGGAGAAAAGTTGGAGACAAAGAAATGTATGATTGTGTGATGGTCGTTATATATATATATATATGTGTAAAGTAGAAGTGCAGCGTTTGTTGCGTTGCTGCACAGACGCAGGTTCCTCCAGTGTAATATTTTCCACATCCTCAGGAGGAGGAGGAGGCGCTGGGCAGGGAGGATTGCGAGGCGAGTGGCGACACGGCGGCGGCGGCGCAGGAGCAGCAGGAGGAGGAGGAGGAAGCAGCAGCGGGAGCCTGAGCGTGAGCAGAAGTCCGTTTTTCCGAGGAAGTCGCTCGACAGGGGCAGCAGCGACGCCGCGCGGAAAGGGAAGCGGCAGCAACAGCAATGCCGAAGAGGCTGCTGCTGCTTCTGCCGGGGCTCCTGCAGCAGGCGCGGCGCACGCAGCAGGGGAAAGAGGAACAGGAGGGGACGACGAGGAGAGCAGTCGAAGCCACCATCCCGCGTATCCGACGGTGTCAGCGGAAGCGATCGCTGCAGCAGCTGCCGCTGCCACGGCGGGGTCCTGGACGATGAGCAGCAGCAGCAGCAACAGCACGTCTCACTCTCTGCTTCCTTTCCAGTCTCTCAGTGACACGCTTCGGGAACAGGGCCTCCGAGCAGCAGGCGATGTCAAGAAGTTCATCGGCGGAAGATTTTGATTTTCTCCTGCCTCACGAGGCACGCAGCAAGGCCTTTTCTTTCCAGTTGGGAAGAGTGCTGAATACTTTTCCCCTGCACGTGTGGAGAAGAGGGGCGTAGTGTCGTCCCTGAAGAAGTTAATATACGAGTATCCCGCAAAAAAGGAGTTTTTCAGAAGAGGAGGCTGCATCTGCAGAAGACAACCTGGTGTGGGGCGAGGAGGGGGGAAAGGGCGGGCACGAGCGCGCCCCACAAGCCAAACAGTTGTGCAGCTCTATAAAGCAGAGAGGCCTGAAATGTGTACAAGTGACAAGAGAGTGTTTTGTTGATTGAAAAGAAGGTGGTGCTGGTGTGCGCCACACGTGTGGGAGAGAACGAACTGAAGAACCAGGACCCGCTCCTTTTCCTCCATGGAGTGCAGGTGTTCTTGAAAACAAGCATCCCGGCGATGCCCTGCTCGCAACGCACTGAGTCTTCGTCGATCGGAGGGCGTCGCGCATGCAGGACACGAAATTGCGTGTGAATATTGCTCATGCGCGCGGGTCGTCGTCCACTTTTTTGCCGTGATCAATCACCTACTCGGCTCCGCCAGGCAGTCAGAGAACCGGGTTTCTACGTATTCTAAACGCGACAGACAGAGACAGAGACAGAGCCCAGAGATGGAAACGCATCCTGGAGCTTGCTTCGTATACGTTCTGGCTTGACACACACACAGACACAGAGGTGCGTTTGTCACTGGTGTATTGTGTCGTCCTGCTGCGTGAACATATGGGTGTACAGAAAGAGTTTGATATTTGTGTGTATAGACACCTGGATGGTCTGTGGATATGTCCACGTCTGCGCATTTTTGGTGTCTGCGTATCGATTCGCACTTGCATATGTGTGCCTTTCTGAAGAGAGAGTGACTAACATATATATATATATATAATATATATACGTATGTTTGTATATATGTGTGTATTCGCGTATAAGCTGGCATAGGTCGAGGCGAAGCGCACGCACACTGCGGGGTGGACGGTGCCGCGGCAGGGTGCGTGTTGGCGTCGGTGGCTGCCTGCTGCTGCTGCTGCTGCAGCCGCTACGGCCCTCCTGTGCAGTCACTCGCTTGTCCACTACGTACATTTACTCACTTCACAGCAGCAGGAGCACAAGGCGAAGGAACGAGAAGTTGACACGCCTTATTTCCTTGTTTTACAACCGTGTGTCAGACTCACGCTTGCTGCTGAAGCCACACGTGACACTGCAATGGTAGAGATTTGGACGACTCAATATTTTTTCTTTCTCTGACAGCCTGTAGACTTAACAGCACGAAAAACGCACAAATGCGGTCTCTGCTCTTGTATGTACAGCTATATATATATATATACATGTATGGCGCTTTCTCTCTCTCTCTCTCTCTCTATATATATATATATATATATACGTGAGCAGTCGCAAGAAGACGAAGGACACACGTCTATACCTATTTCGTCAGGATTCCTTGCTATCTACTACTGGACTTACACTCTTTTGCAGTATCCTTGGATACGTCTATACGTACCTCCACTACAGTACGATGTAAGTGATGCCCCTTTGTTCTTCTGCTGCGGGTACAGCTTGAGCGCACCCCTTCTGGGAACGAGAACGCTGCGCGCGTGTCGTTGAGTCTTCTCTCCTTTTATCCCGCTCGCCACATGCGTTAGTCATATCTACACATTTATCAGGGAGAGCGAAACACCTAGGCAGATGTGCCTTCTTCAAACGCTGGTGTGGCCGGCTCGGCAGGCCGTAACGGCAACGAGATTATATCGATACGTCTTGTGGGCCTTGTTGTTGGGCTGCACATACATGAAGATATACGTATCTTTACGTGTATGTGGATAATTCTACGTGTATATACATATATATATATGTATATATATGTGTGTATGCGTACGTGTGGGTGGATAATTCCACTTATATATGCTTGTGAATGTGGCGTCGTTGTTTACTCTATACATACACGTATGTATTACGTGTGTACGCACATAAAAATGTCTCTGTCTGTGCGTCAGTGTCTGGTGGCAGCTAAACATGATAGTCACCGGAAGTGTTCTTGGCGCTGGTGCTACGAAGTACATATCTCGGCTCAAGCGTGCGTGTGCGGGCGCATACCCGTCCCTAAAGCGTAGTAGGAAGAAACCTGCCGCTAATGCCCATAATGCGTGAGTACCAAATACGTATATACATACACACATTTAGCTGGATAGATCTTCACAGACACTTTGAACCTGTTGTTCATGTGCAGAGGCAGACAAGCGCCACTCGAAGGGGGGAACTGCGGTGGCATCACACCGGCAAACTCCCCGTTAGCACGAAATTCTCGGTCTGCTTTTTTCTCTCACATGGCTGTATTAATTCAATGGCGAAGCTCGCGCCTGTGATGGCGTACGCACTTCAACTGCTCCTGCGCGCATCCCCTGCTCACCACTCCTCTGGTGCAGCCGCAGCGCAGCAGCGGATAGCAGAGATGATGTAGGCAGCCGTGCGATGGACAGGCACACGTGTCAAGATGCACGTGAAGCGCGCTAGTTTGCTACCCACCCGTCCAGCGCCATATGCGTAATTGTATATGTGTGGACATTCGGGGACACGTACGTGCGTACGAAGTACTAACTGTAGAGGTGTTCCTACGTACGCATGTGGAAGACTCACCTGCAGTAAAAGCTCCGAAAGGAGTACAGCACAGCAACATCAGAAGCATGGAGCACACGATACACCACGCCAGCAGCTGTGAAGCAGCAAAGAAGCAAAACTCCTCCTAGTTGGCCTGCGCAGCTTGTGTGTAAAGAAAGACGCGGTGGGAGCGGCGTTGCTGCCGTTGCCGCAGGCGCATAAGGCTCCCCCAACCAGCGGCAGCAAGCAGCCCGCTGCAATGTGGAGCGCGGGTCAGAGCCGGAAAAGCAGCACGCCGCAACGAGCAGCAACAGCAGCTGTACGTAGAGATGAGGGAGGCGGGTGGCGCCTTACAAACAGCTCACACACCCTTTATAGCTGCTACTACCAATTTTATACCACTAGCACCCGCCGCGGACCTGCAGCAGGATGAGCCTCAGCAATAGCTGCGAGAAGCAGCAGGCTAGTACAGACCCGCAGCAGCACCAGCACCGGCAATGAGGGGCAACTAACGTGGTACAGGAATCCTTTGTGGATCGTTGGCGAGAAGAGGCTACGTGAGGCAGCAGCATAGGCAAGCCACCGTGCGCCGCAGCTGCAGTAGCACCTCTAGAAAGCCGCAGTGACAGAAGCGTCTCACGTAATCAGAAGCACCAGTATCAGCAATTCAATCTTCCGCAGTGGCACCAGCAGTAGCAGCGCAGGTAGTACGCAGCGGCAGCAGCAGCACCAGCTGCAGGTCGTACACTTTGAGGTAAAAGCAACAGCGAAGTGAGAAGCAGCAGCAATAGTAGCACGCCGTGCCGTAGAATACAGGTTCTGTGGGTGAAGCTTTTCCTGCTGCAGCCGTTCGAAGCAGCAAAAGTAGCCGCAGCAACTACGCGTGCGCCCCCGCACATGACTAGCACCTGCTTAAAGTAACACAACATTCATCGTATCTTCTTCTCTGTTCCTTCCTTGCGCTGGCGGATCCTCGAAGCAGGTGTGTGACTAGCCGGTGCCCAGCAGCACCAGCAGCGTCAACGATTCTGCAGTAGCTCCGCGGAGCAGCAGCAGTAGCGCTGCAGCAGCAGCAGCAAGGAGAGCGCTGTAGTAGCAGCAGTTATTGAACCATAATGGCAGTGCAGCAACAGCAGTGCTCCGACAGCAGCAGTAGTAGATCCCTGCACGCGTCGTTCACCAGCGGCCGGAGAAGTGGACGCATCAGAATCAGCAGCGTTGGCTGCTCCAGCAGCAGTAGTGCTGACAGAACGGAGGGAGCAGCAGCAACAGGAATGCAGCAGCAAGACGACAAGGAGGAGAGACAACAGCACTATCATGCAGCAGCTGCAAGAGCGCTTGGGCCAGTGCAACGGCGCGCGCCACATGATGTGCAGCAACAGAAAGTGTGGCGCTCCCGCATGAGGGGCAGCACACCAGTGCGGAGAGCAGCAGCGCAAGGGAGCGGCAGACGCAGCAACAGCAGCAGCGAAAGTGACAGCAGCGTCGGCGGCCAATAAGCAACGCATGCAGCCGCGAACGAGCAAAAATAACAATGCAGCACCAGCAACAGCTTGAACGTGATGGCAGGAGCAGCAGGATAGAGGCGGCGTTGTCGAGCAGCTCCTGCGTGACGCGGATGAGCACGCCGGCTCTTGCTGTCGCATTCGTTCAGCCGCAGTAGCAGCACTGCACAGCAAAGCATGGAGGTGGTAGCGTGCAGGCTGCAACTACAGTTGTCTGAACGCCGGCAACGTAAAATGTTACCGTCGGTCACGCTTATAATTTCTATACTAATATGTATATATATCCATACATATATATGTATATATACATACGTGTGTGTGTGTGTGTGTGTATAGGTGGTAACGTGCATGCGCTGGGGTAGGTTTCGATTGATGTAGACACGGTTTGTACAAGTGCAAATGTATAAATATACACACGGAGGAAAATTATATATATATATATATCCCCGGACGTGGACCTATAGTGTGATATGCATACACACACCTACATATATATATATATAGTAAGACAGAGAAATGGAACCAGAAGTCGACAGGCAGATAGAATCGAGCGGCGTAACTCCTCCTTCTGCGCAGCCTCGCGAAAGTTTGCATCCGCACGTCTTCCTCGTACACACACATCAAGAGGAATTTTGGGCGCGAGCGGCCCCTGGCCCTCCGCACAGTACACGAATACATCTGTGTATACATAGCTAGACACGCACACACGCATACACAGATACACACTTATATGTTTCTTTGCAGGCGAATTCGCATAGTCATGCCTGTCCAGATCTACGAACGTATTTAGAGGGAGAGAAACATCGCGCGCAAAAAGACACACTGCATATATATACATATATATGTGTCTGTATTTATATATAAATATGCCTTTATATAGCCCTTCGGCGCGGACCGCAGAGCTGCGCGCCGCTGTTGTGCGTCAACGGCGTGTGCAAGTCACCCTTGCGCCGCTGCTTTTTCTCCTTTGCTTCTCTTCCTTTTCTCCTTTACTTTCTTTTAGAAAAGCGAACGACACCCCGGACTACGGCGCGCAGATCGGGAAACGGTACGGCAGTGCATCAGTGGGGTGGAAAAAGAAAGTCAAAACGATGCTGCAGCAGAAACACAAGGGTCACACGCCACCCTCCATACACGCGCATGCATTTGATCGCGTGCACATAAGCATACATACACATACGTTTACGTATATATACATATATATATTCCAGTGAATAGGCAGGTGTCCATATATATATATATATATATGAATAGATGGAGCGGTCTTTTCCAGCTCAAGAAACAGAACAACACAAAGCATACATATATACACATATGTATTATGTGTATGTCGGAACGCACATACGTACAAATACCCAAATATGCGTATATATATACATGTGTATATATATTCAAGTATATGTATGTATATATGTATATATATTTAGGGAGAGAGAGAGGTTTCGGAGTCGAGAATGAATAGGAGGCACAGAAGGACGGTGCAGCAGCACGTGCGCACGTCCGCAGCAGCAGCAGATGAGACGCCAACAACGGAGGGGGGCCACACACACGTAGCCACTTACCTCTCCAGAAATACAAATATATACATAAATATAAATATATATATATATATATATGCTTGTAGGTGTACGTCGTTCGAACAAGTATAGAGAGAGGAAGAGAGAGATTTACGTAGGTGCTCTACTTCGCCGAGGAGGAGGTGGAGAAGACGATGCCGGGTGCAGCAGCAGCACAAATGCACGTGCGCTTGATCGCCCTTACGTATGTGTGTGTACGCAGAAGCAGCGCACACATTTACTTCACATATATACATATATATATGCGTACATTTCACGTATATACATAATAGTGAACTCATATACATATATATCAATCCACAGTTATATATATATATATATGTGTATGTAAATTGCTTGTGTGAGAGAATCTGCAAGGATACACCTGAGCCTTTCGACAGATACACCTCGCTTTAAATTTTCTTTGAAAGTGAAATGGGCAGTAGGGCGCGCAGGCAGGACCAGAGGTCAGTAGCACCGCCGCAAGGGTAGTTTCACCTGTGTACAGAGGTGAGGCGGGTGTATGTACAGCAGCTCTCACATCTTCACGCGTGTCTGCATAGAATCGGGTGTATACCCAGCAGCGCTCGTCTTCACGTGCGGCCGTGTGTCTGTGCGTAGATGCGGGTGTATATACAGCAGCTCCCGCCTTCACGTGTGTGTGTCTGTGTGCGTAGATGCGGGTGTATATACAGCAACTCTGCGATCCTTGTCGTACCGAAAATTTCGTCGGTGCCTCGATTCGTATTTGTGAAGAGGCAGTTGCACCAAAATGTTTGGTGGACGGCGACGTTGATGTAAGTGTCCACGACGCATGCAAAGGCGGAGGTATATATACACGCAGGAGTGTGCCAGGACGGGGGACGTCTTTATGAAACGAGGAGCAGTGCGGGTATATATCATCAAGATTCATCGACACATATACACATATATGGGTACACACGTATGTGGACGGAGAAAAGGGCGTGTATATTAAGAAGATGCATCTACATTTATACAGGTATATATATACATATATCATGTATATATATAAACGCATACATATGTATGTATATGTACTTTTTACACATGAAGAAGGGGGTGTGTCTGAAGGAAAAATACATCTATCCATCCATCCATACAGATATAGATATATATATATATATATATATGTATATATATATACACCTGTCTATACATATATATATATATATCCGCGTCCCGGATGGGAGTGTATATCGGGAAGGTGCATCTATATGTATACACGTGGCGAAGGGCATGGATCTCAACGAATGTACACATATACACATATATGTATATATAGATACATACATGTATATATGGATACATATATGTATACACACACATATATATAGATAGAGACGCACGTAGAGAAGAGCGTGGATATTAGGGAAATGCATCTATTACACACACGTGTATATATATACGTGTGCATCTATATAGGCGTGTAGAGAAGGGCGTGGACATTTGAAATAGGTGCATACATATGCATGTATACACGTGTATGGGCATGTACCTATGGGGGGCAAGCACGTATATCTAGAGAGGTGTGTATGACTTGTGTATACCTTTTAGAGGCCCCTCTTCTCATCGCATTGCACTCGCAAGCATATCTACACACTTGTACAGCGATGCCCGAGCAGAGGCATACATATACCGCGTGGGCGACCATAAACCTGTACGCAGCACTCATTCCCAGAGATACGTGTATATGTCCAG
Organism: Sarcocystis neurona; assembly: GCA_000727475.1. Lineage (NCBI taxonomy): Eukaryota > Apicomplexa > Conoidasida > Eucoccidiorida > Sarcocystidae > Sarcocystis > Sarcocystis neurona. The sequence continues at coordinate 133,757 of KL647327.1, forward strand.
GGAGGGCGAAAGAGAAGAAGAGAGGAAGTTTCGTTGAAAGGATCTGCCGCGACGTGCTGCTGCTTCTCCCGTTCTGTCTGGTCGTGTCTCTACACGTCCACCCAAGCTCAAAGTACATACACATACGCATATGTAGAGGCCAACAAAGATATACACAGAGACACATAGAATGTATACACGTATACATGTATGTGGTTGTGGACACACATGGACCAATAAAGTGTATAGGCTCACATATACACATTTTTAAACATACACGTGACAGGTGTGTAGAGCGAGCAAAGTGCCCTCCTCCAGGCGGAGGGAGACTTTGACTTCTACTATCTTTTCTCCTGGAAAGTCGCGAAGCAGGAGGGCGTGCACGAGAAAGAGAAAACCGCCTGATCGACGTCTGTGCGCATATTCGTATATTGGTCTACACACCTACATACAAAAATTCGTACATATATATATACACACACACGAGTACACATAGAGACGCAGACAGAGAGACAGTGAGACACATACATACAGACTCATCTATAGAGATATACAAACCCACCTACACACAACTCCATACACACACAAACTCAATACATACCCACATATATACATATATATATATATATGTACGTATATATATATATAAAGAGAGATAGAGGAAGACACACATCCACACACACACACACACGCACAAACAAGGACGTATGCTATGCTGAAGGATTTATAAGCAGACCCACGCACGTAAAGATATACACATATATATGTACACGGAAAATACACCTCACAGATATATATATATATATATATATAAAGAGAGAGATAGACCGGTAGATGGGTATATGTATATATATATGAAGAGAGAGATGGAGACACATGTACACACACACATACGCACTCACACACGCAGACAGACACAGACGCAAATTCCTCCATAAAGATTTATAGGCAGACATACGCACTTGAAAAAATATGTACCCGGAAAACAGACCCGCCTCTTCATATGCGTGGGAATCCACCAACTGTTTCACCAATCTACGAAGATGCATATATATATATATATATGCGTATGTGTATATACGCACAAGCAGACTTATACGCATATATCTGTCTGTCTCTCTGTGCACACGCGTGTGTAGAGACGGAGAATTTACTCATACAGAGAGAGGCCGAGAAACACGTTATAGATATCTCCTAGTTGTTGCAGATGGCTGACCCGGGCTGCGTGTGCACACGAAGCGCACACGTATAAATCAGGGAAAAGAAAATGACCAGTGACGAAGAAGAAAAAAAAGAGAAGTAGAGGAATGAGAAGAAACAAGAAAGCAGCACCTCGCCCTGAAGAAGCCTTCACCTGCCCCGGTAGCCCCCACCACCCCTACCCTCCGCGTTCCCCCTGAGTAGTGGCGCTGGCGTCAAGAGGATCTACGTGAAAGAGAAACAACAAAGTAGTTTACCTAAAAAAGTGGCAAAGGGCCAGAAAGACGAAGACGATCCACAAGCTCCCGTACCGAAGCAGCACCTGCACGCAAAATACACATCACTACACACATACACACCCTCGTTCACATATATACATATATACGTATAGAGAGAGGGCGAGTGAGAAAAACGGAGAGAGATACTTCTATACAATACCAGGGAGGTCATGTGGACGCATGTCTACAGACTCGTACATCAGCACAAACCCACTAAACGTGCCCTCACTGGTGTGCACGCAAACCCAAACACACAAATATATATGTATATATATTGACAAATATATGGATAGATGTGTGCTACGGATATTCCGTATGCGCGGAACCAGTCGATCACACACATAAGCAGCTATACACACAGGCAACAATATATGCAGTCCTGTAGCGCAGCAATCTCTCTCTCTCTGTATACATATACATATATATATATAGAGAGAGAGAGAGAGGTAAGGAGATATAGGTAACCGTAGTGCAATGCTGGAGACGGACAATTTGCGTCATACATGCCAATATGTACGCGTGTGTGTATATACGAAGATGGATAGTGCCACGTGTGGCTTCTCCTGCTCCGGTCGGCAGACGTGAAGATCCTTGGTAGAAGTTTACTTTAATAATGATGGAGGCGAGGGCCACGGCGACGATGCGAGCGCCGAAGAGAAGCGAGAAGACGGGCCCGACATTTTTTCTCCCGAAGAGGTCGCTCGTGAGGGAGGGGAAAAGAGAGAAGATGCCCCCATAGCAGAGATTCAGCGACAGCAAACTGCAGCAAAACCGGTCAGCACAGTCGCAGCAAACAAAGCAACTGCAGCGTGAGAAGAAAAGAAAGCGACGAAACTGGCGTGGGGCCTCTACCGGGATCGCCTCGTGTGCGCGGGGGAGACGGCAAGTCCCATGCAACAGGGAGAGAGACGGAGCCCCAGCGGAGACGGCGGGAGACGGTCGCAGGGGAAGACGCAGAAGGCAACGTCGCACAGAGCGGTCGCGGAGTCTGCAGCAGGCACCAAGCATCGCGCTACTACGTACCTAGGAGTGTGCGTCTGAGTTAATATATCGATTAATATATCGACTCCGTGTAAGAATACACAGAGACACAAAGAGAGACGGAGACACAGAGACACAGGGGAACGAAGAGATGGCAGTTAGAGAGAGACACACAGAAAGAGGGGTCCGCGTTTACGGACGGAGACACAGATGAGGCTGGACGTGCAAGTGATAGAAGGAGAAACGCAAACAAAGGCGTCCTCCTCCACAGAGAGGTAAACTTTCGAAAAAAGGACGCATGCGAAAGCTGCGGGTGGACGTACACCGAGAGCTACTACACCTTGTTGTCAAAGAGACACGAACCCCCGCGCACGGAGACGCAGCGCGACAGCGGCACCAAGCGACACAGGCGGATGGAAGGCGCGCAGACGGGCAAAGGTGAGGAGACGGGAGTGGTCCTTTACATGTATATCTATAAAACTTCGGGTTTAGACGGTACGTGGAAGCGAAAGAGAGAGAGAGGGAAATGGCTTAAGACAGACGAAAGCAGCTCAATAGATAGATGTGTGGACAGTAACCGACACATCTATATCAGATAGATATAACTGCAGATACATATACACATAGACATACATATATACATATACATATGTATACAGACGTTTACATAGGTACACATATGCATACATACGTACACACATGCATAAAAATGCATACACACAGACGTACACAACACACACGCATACATAAAGATTTATATATGTGTATGTATACGTTCAAAGATACATACAGACGTCCATACACACGTGCAAATGCATACACACAGACGTATACAACACACATTCATATATATATGTGTATACGTTCGTACATGCATACACTACACGCGTACACACAGACGGATACGTTCATGTATACAAACATGCAGACACACATATTTATGTGTACGTGGATTCTGTTGAAGAAAGGGAAACCTGACCAGGCAGCGAAGAGAGAAGGCGAGTGCATGCCGTAGCTCGGGAGAAGGAGAAGAAGCGGAATAATTAGGCCGTTCATGAAATTCTGAGACGTCCATCATCATCAAAGCGACAAAAAGACGGCCACCCAAAAGGACGCACATACATATATATATATATATATACATATCCACATATATGTGATACCCACGTACACACACGCAGTCACAGATATACGAAGTCTTATATATGTTGTATTTCTTCATCGCTGTCTCTCCTTCTCTCCGGTTGTTCGCGGGCGGCACGCTGCTACACGTGTCTTCCCCTCTCTCGCCGTCTCGCTGTCTCGCTGTCTCCGTTTCCGCCGTCTCCTCTCTGTTGTCTCTCTCGCTGGGTCTCTCTACCCTCTTCTCTCGGGCGCCCTCTCTCCGTTTCCTGCCCCTTCCTTTCCTGTGTGTATATATGGATGTGTGCGTCGCGCGCGCAGCTTCACCAGCTACGCAGCATGAACACGCCTCTCTCTAAGGCACACCGATCCGACACACAAATGTATACATGCGTACAGATATGAATGTACCTCTCTACGTATGTGCGTGTGTGTGTGTGGGTAGAGAGAGAGGCACACGCACATGTGTGTGGGAGGACGCCAGCACATGGCAGCAGCTTGCATACTGACGAAAAGACAAAAAGAGCCGGAGACAGAGAGACCAAGATACAGAGACGGATAGACAGACACTTGCGAAGTGGCGGCCTAGTATATGGAGACCCTCACACCGCAGCTACACGTTGGCGCAGAAATATACACATGCATGTAGGCAGAGACAGCGAGAAAGGAGAACGACGAGAAAAAGCGGGGAAGATGCGAAGACCGAAACGGAGAGGCGGTCAGGTCGGGCGCGCAGAATTTCAGCGGATAAATTCATCAACAGACGCCGTGTTTCTACACGCGGGGATCCGACACAGAGACAGAGAGAGATAAAGAAATGCCGAAGTGTAGGAAAATAGACTTGGGAGATACACAAACACATAAAGACACACAGGCAGACAGCGAGACACAAACACACACTTACACATATACACATATATATATATACAGACGGACAGACGGCGAGAGATACCCCTATACATATATATATATATATATATATATATCTGTATGTATAAATACATTGGCGTATAGAAAGAGAGGGCCAGACACACACGCATCTATATATATATATATATATATGATTACAAGCCGTCGACACGAGAGCGAGGCACAGGAAGGAACCTTAGGAGTTGACAGGCATCCTCAGCAGAAGATACAGACCCACCCACACACAGACATACACATTTATAAATGTCAAGAGTACACTTGTTTATCTATCTACTGACGTATATACACGTATATGACTCGTGTACAGAAAACGCATACGAATACATACAGACAAACACATTTGCTGGTATATATACGCATTTACGTCTCCTTACCGATGTACACACCGTATTCTTGTAGATCGACATGCATTGGCTAGCCCAGTATAAATAAATGAGTGCACACACACGGCTCTCAGGAGAGACATGCCTTCTCACGATGACACAGGTTAGGTGTCTCTATATAACTGCAGACAACAAATTTGACTACATAAACCAACTACACATATACGTATGGTGGGCACGTATAAATGAATAAATGTGTAGGTAGAAACACAGCGCAAATACAAATAAGTAAGGAAATAACGTACGTTAGCATATACAGCCTATACAAGGAAACAAAGAATACACATAAATACGGGATGCGAGTATAAATACACATTAGTGATATACGTAGTACATGTACAGCAGATATAGGTAAGTCAGAGCGACACGCGTAGGCAGGTATATATAGAGAGCCAGTATCTATATACAAGTGATAGGATATAGGTGGTTATAGCGAAAAGAAATGTGGAAATAAGCTGCACAGGCATTCACGTCAAGGTTTCCTTTTATCAACAAACGTGTGGGCACGAAACACACGCACGTATTCTGGGCCGGTATGTGGTCGACACCCTTTCTCAAGGAAAAGGGCTCCCAGTTCTGCCGCATGCAGTGAACGTGAGCTGCGGGCCCGTCTCTCATCAAGTCCAAATATCGACGTTCTTCGCTTGGTTCTCTCTCAGCACAACACGTAAGCACAAAAGCAAAAACTGCGGGAGACGCGCATGCGGTACGAAGAAACGCGAGAAAAAAATTTTTGCTGTGACTCTCCTGCTACCCCTACGACGCTTTTCCTCTGCACTTGGCTGCTGTTGCTGCTGCTGCTGCTGCCGCCGTCCAGACTTCCTTCCCTTCGGCGCTTACATCGATGCTGCGGCTGCTGCTGTTATAGAAGAACTGCCTTCGCCTGCTGTCACTGTCTCTGCTGCTGCTGCAACGGCGGCACACTGCTGCTGCTTGTCGCCGTCCCTCTCTTGCTGCTGGTGCTGCTTCTGTTGCGGCCTGGTGCTGCGGTTCTGCTCCTGCTGCTTTTTACGACTTTCTGCCTACGGTTCGTGGAGTTTCCCCTGCTTTTTGCTGCTTTTCTTGCTGCTTCTCTTGCTACTGGTGTTGGTGCTGCCATTTGTTGCTCGTCTTGCCGCTGCTGTTCCACGGCTGCTGTATCGCGGCTCCCTCACTTCCGCCCTGCATGCGGCCACTGCCATCGCTTCTTCCTTCTCTTTTTCCTCCCTCTTTTGCGTCTTTCTTCTTCTCCTTTTTCTGCTCTGCTCCCTTCTCGTGGCTGCAGCTTCTTCTCATTCTGCTGCTGTTGCGTTGCTGCTGTTGCTGCTGTCTGGCTGCAGCGGAGGCGTGTATGTTTTTACGGTGCTGCGCATGTATCCGAGGCCGTCTCCGATGGCACCCCACAAAAGACGGCCGAGACAGCAGGCAGCAGCAAGAAGGGCCCCAAGCATACTAATGGAGAAGTCGTCAATATATCTCCACTCGTTCCCTGTTGACACCCACGGACTTGCTGCAGCACGCGCAGCAGCCGCAGACGGCAAAAAGAGAGAAGACGACGGGCCGCTGCTGCTGGGAGAAGAGGAGGAAGAGCGGGCCCCAGTTTCTGCTGCAGGCAAGAGACCTGCTGCTGCTGCTTCGGCTGCAGCTGCTGCTTCGGTGGGCGCTGCCGCATGCAGTGGTGCTGCTGCTGTTCCTCCCTGTCCTGCTGCAGCAGCCGCACTATCACCGACGCCAGAGGGGGCTGCGGAGAGACCAACGGCAGCGCAGACGCGATGCAGCAGCTGCAGGAGCAGCCAGCCCCCGCTACTGCTACTCCGCGCCGCCTCTGCTGCAGCTGCAGCTGCAGCCGCCTCCGGGAAAAGCGGCAGCGTCTTCCACATTACTTGTAGGAAGAAGAGCGAGTGCCAGCAGAAAAACAGCATGCAGAACAGCAGCCAGAAGGATAGCGAACTGCATATGTCGTGGGGAGTCAGGACGACAGCAGAAAGCATTGCCGAAGAAGAAGAACAGCCGCTGCAGGACGTGTACTGCAGCCCGGCGCCTCCCGTGCTGGTCACGGCGTGGTCGTCTGCAGCAGCAAGTCACCCAGGAGACGAAAAAGCAAAGTGGGAGAAGAAAAAAAGAAGGAGAACGCATGTAAGGCAAAGAAGACAGAAGGGAGAGAGGAAAGAACGACACAAGGAAGAAAAGGAAGCAAAACGGCAAATCGAAGACAGAAGAAAAGAGAAGGCAGACAAGGCGATGAAAAACGAAGGAGCACAGGCAAGAAAGACACGAGAAAGGAAAAGAAGCAGAAAAAGAAGTCAGAGAGGGGGAGAGCGCGGAAAAGAAGAAGACGAAGAAGAAGAAAGTGGAAATGATGGAGTAGCAGTTGCGCGCAGGGAACTGCAGAAGACGACACTTCTGGAGGAGGCTCGCGCGGATCGATGTGTGTGAGAGCGGAGACGGAAGAGAGAAGCAAAAGAAGAGAAACACAAACTCAGAAAAAAAAAGAAGTGGGGAAGGGGTGGAAGAAAGACGGTCACGAAGTAGCGGGAGAGTGCAGAGAAGACGGAGAGGGGAGAAAAAGTAGGCAGGGGAACAGGAAAAGGGGAAGAGACAGAAGAAAGAAACAAGGGGGAGGGGAGTAAATAGACGAAACCAAGCACAGAAGAGGAAAAGAAACGGAGAAAGACAACAAAGACAAAACGCCAAAACAACCAGTGCTGCTCGTGTCTGTACACTGCGCGCTCCCATGTCGGGAGCCCGCTGCTGGTGTACGTACACTGCGTCCCGCGTGTGGGGCGTGTGCTCCTGGTGTCCGTACACTGCGCATCCCCACGTCTGGAGCGCGCTGCTGGTGTACGTACACTGCGTCCCCCGTGTGGCGCGTGTGCCCCTGGTGTCCGTACACTGCGCATCCCCACGCCGGGAGAGCGCCGCTGATGTATGCACACTACGTCCCACGTGCGGCGAGTGTGTTGCTGGTGTGTCTGCACACCGCGCATCCCCACGTCGGGAGAGCGCTGCTGGTGTACGTACACTGCGTCCCATGTGTGGTGAGCGCGCTGTTGGCGTCTATGTCCACTGGGCCCCACTGGCGAGAAAAGAACAGGGAGACGGAGGGAAAAGAGGGACGCAGGAGAAACAGAAGAGGAGGAAGAAGAGCGAGGAGGGAGCGGGACACGTTAATAAAAGAAAAAGAGGGGAAAGAAGTGAGGCGAAGAAAGTGGAAAAACTAGCAGCAGCAGCTTGACAAAGTCAACGTGCGAGGAAGCGCTGCACTGCAGCCAGCGACCGCCGCCAGCACCCGGGGAGTCAGTCGGAGGCGTACAGAGGGTCCTGCAGAGAGCCACGTACTGAAGAGCCAAACTACACGTTTCCTACAAGTCTTCCCCTTTCTTTTTCTGTTCTTCTCTTTGCTGTTTGTCCTTTGTCTTTCGCTTCTTCGTCTTTCGCCTCTTCTCGAAACGACAATGACCGTTTCTTCTGCACCGGCGCATCTACGTATCCCTCCCAGAAAAAAGAAGATGCACCGCTCGTCCTTCCATATTTCTTCTTCCATCTTCAACCCTCACACACCCACGCACGTATTTCTCGCATGTTCATTTGCGCAGTGAAGTGCAAAGTCTATCGTTTAATACACAAGAAAGTATATATAGAGAGGGACAGATAGTTAGATATAGATAGATAGATATAGATAGGTAGATAGATATAGATAGATAGATACAGATAGATAGATAGATAGGTAGATAGATAGATATAGATACATACACACTTAAACATATATATATATATACATTCTTATATAGAATATACATGTATATAGTCTTATAGAGTTTTCTTCTTTGAACCGACATATATATCCACAAATATATATATATATAGCATGTAGAACAGGTGGTCGGAGCTAGCGGGGAGGCACATGCCGCTAGAGATATAGAAAGAGGAAGAAGAAGGATCGCAGCAGGGGTTTCTCTGCGCCGAGCAGCGAGGCGTAGAAGAGTCCACTGCACGGGAAAGAAACTTCACAGAAAATGCTGCGAGGGTACACGTACGTTTACACGTGGCGAGTGGACTACTTTTTGAAGGAGTTCAACTAATGCTACCGGCGTGAAGACGTTCGTATTTCTTCTCGCGAAAAAAGTTGTAGACACTCCATCCCCGTGTCCACACTTCCTCAGAGGTTTTTGCACGTAGCCGTCCATGTCCACACACCCGTTCAAAGACGCAGCCGAGTCACCTCCAGACAGTCCCCTCAGCGCATATATATATATGTATACACGTGCCCATATAGATATATATATATATATGCGTATGTGCACGTGGATACATATATATAGTTGGGAACCGATGCAGAGAGACACGTGCATCATTCTTCTCTGAGCAGCCCGTTTGACATGTGGAGGGAGACGAGAAGGCAAGTCCCTTTTGTGAAAAGCGCGAAACACAGAGCCGTCCGCATGCAGCTGCAGAGATCGGTGGAGAGACACCCGTCTCTGCAGGGCTCTGCGTCAGAAAATCAGCCACCCCGTGCAACATGAACAGCGGCTGCCTCTCTCCTGCCCCATCGCGTGGAGACGCCTGCACCTCACGAGGTCTCTGCCTCTTCGGTCGCGCAGCCAGCAGCCAGTGCGGCAAAGAGACCCTGCTGCTGCTGGTAGGCGAGCTGCTACGCTTCGGGACGAGATAGTCTGCTGCCAGCAGCTGCCAGGGGCTGCTACATGCGGGGACGAGCTGCTTCTACGTGCTGTGGCTCGATGCCTCTGCGTGCAGTGGGTAGCCCCTCTCTACACGTCGTGGCTGACTGCCTCTACACGTCGTGGCTCCCTGTGCATGCAGTGGCTAATTCTCTCTGAACGTCGCGGCTCGCTGTCTCTACACGTAGTGGCGAGCCGCAATTGCACACAGCGTAGTCAACTCCCCTGTCACACGCACGTAGACACATGCATGCGCATGCAAGACGTCCCCCGCAGCAGCAACACACAAAAGCAGCAGCAACAGCAGCTAAAAGCAACTGCAGCAGCAAGGCAGAGGAGTTGGCCTACCGTCGAGAAGCTTCTGCTGCTCTGCCTCCGCTTCTTCTGCCATCGCTGCTGCAGCCGTGTGGGCCTCCGTCAGCAGCAGTACCCCAACAACCTGTCCTCGCAGCAACAGCAGCAGCGGCAGCAATGCACTTAGCTGTCGTTGCATCACCAGCAGGACTACCAGCAGAAACTTCATCTGCCCTCGCGGAGGTGGTAGAGGCACCAGCGGACCCGTCGCATTCCCCCCCCCCGACGGAGGCCAGCAGCAACTTCTGAACAAGACACATCACCTCCGGAAGTTGTCGCTCAGCAGCCGCAGTAGCGCCAAGAAGTGTTGCTCCACGAGCAATCGCAGGGGCAGCAGCGACCGAGGAAACAGCAGCAGAGGCATTTCTACGAGCAGCACCACCAACAGAGGCTGCAACGGCCGGAACAGCAGCAGAAGCAGCAACAAACACAACGGCAGCAGCACGGGCCGCACCGGCTCCCCGACCCAGGACGCGCGCGGGCGCAAGCGAATGTTATTGGATGCTTCAGCAGGAGCAGCAGCAGCAAGGCCGGCTGCACCAGCAGCAACGACGGCAAGCAAAGCAGCTGGGGAGAAGAAGCAGCAGGAGTACCCGAACAAAGAACAGCAGCAAGAGATTACCAGCAGCCGTCCAGTGGCATAAAGCTAACACCGGCAGCAACCGCAGCAACGTCACCAGCAACAGAAGCAGCAGCAAAAGCAGCAGCAACAGCAGTAGCGTCAGTAGCAGCAGAAGCAGCAGCAACAGCAGCAGCGCCAGTAG